>JAHPZR010008375.1:0-30233 GCA_019787425.1 Platygyra sinensis
AATGAAACTTGTGTGATAATATATCACTACTAACTTTCAAAGAAAAAAAAAATTAAGCTATTGGCTACATTTCAGTGTACCAAATGTTTCACTCTGCTATAAGATTAACATACAGAAAAAACAAGCAGATGACTGAAAATCACTTGCTTTTTTTGATCATTTTATTTGTGTGAGGACAATGTTTGATAAATATCAGTCATCTTGGTCTCTATTTGATAGGGCAGATGGAGGTTGTCGCCACATAGCTGCAGCACTGTTTGATCTGGAAGCAAGCGTACGATTCAATGATCTCCAGTCATGTACATCAAGACAATGCATGTGGAAAAAGAAAGGAAAGAGAAATGAGGGAAGTTTGCCTATTCAGGAGCTACAAACAAATAGTGGTGGCTATGGTGTGACAGTAAAAGACTCTGCAAAGCCAAGAGATTTTAATCCACTTTGTATTCCTTATGACCCAGCTGAATTAGAACAACAGTTCAAAGCTGGGTTGCTGGAAACATTCCCAGGTTCTTCAGCTCTCCCTTTCTTACATTCAGCTGAAGAACCAGGGCAAACAGAGGAAGAAATCAGGGCTTTGATAAGTGATGATTTAAATGTCAGTAAACAAGAAAGTGTTCAAAGTGTTGATGTTTATTCAATGAGTGATTACGCTAAAGTGTTTGTTTCTGTTAATATTGAAAAAGTGACACCTACAGTCTCTACAGAACTTGCAACTGAGTTCCTTGAGTCTATTTCATTTAATGAAGAGCAAGCAGAAATGATCAACAAAAAGACTGTCAATCAATCCCAGTCCCAATTTTGGTTTGATCAAAGGGCAGGAAGAATTACAGCTTCCTCATTTTACACCGTGTGCCACCTCAGAGAGAGCACAGACAAGAGAAACACTGTGAAGCATCTTATGAATTACTGTCCAATTGCTGAAGATGCAATGCCAAAACAGTTAACATGGGGTCATGAAAAGGAAAAGAAAGCACTTGATCTCTACATTAAAAAACAAAAGAGAAACCATGAGAAGTTGTCAATAAAAAACAGTGGACTAATAGTAAACACACTATGGCCCTTCTTGGGAGCCAGTCCTGATGGTGTCAGGATTTGTGAGTGCTGTCAGAAGAAGTTAATTGAAATTAAGAGCATGTATGCAAAAAGAAATCTCCCTCCACAGGTTGCAGCTGAGGAGAAGCTCGTGTTTGTTGGTGACAAATATATACTAAAAAAAGAAACAAAATGGAACTATCAAATTCAGGGTCTGATGGGAATAACAGGGATTCATTGCTGTGATCTAGTTATTTATACCTTCAAAGGAATATTGATTGTCAATGTCAAGTTTGACAGTGAGTTGTGGAACGAAATGCTTGAGAAGCTGAGAAACTTTTTCTTGAAGTACATAGTTCAGGAACTCTTTCACCATGACATACTTAAATCATTATAAGGGACTATCATTGGTGGTGAATGCTGATGCTCAATGCTGGATGATTCCTCAGTGGGTCTAAAGAAGATTTTTGATATGTGTTATTAACCATTAACATAAACTGACTGGTAATTGTTCAAAGTTACAAACTTATTGTGCTTCTCAGCTCACAAGGCAGCAGAAGTTATTTAGCCAGGGGTGGTAGCAAATTGCACAGAGCAGCACACACACTAAAAATGTTGTCAGCAATGGGCAGCATTGGAACAAGAAAGTTCCCTTGTAGAATTCTAAAGTCCTTAAGTCGTCCAATGGCACGTTCTACATGGATCCGAACACTGGCAATGGCACGGGTAGATTTTACTGCCTTCTTAGACAGTTGCTTTCCTGAGTAAAAAAAGAGATTTCAAATTAAGTAAATGCCAACTTGAGAAGCTACTGATAGAGAAGTACTTGCTGTTTTTCAGTCAAAGCTGTTTATGTTAAATATCAAAGCACCTAGAAAAGAGATCACATATGATGGGAACTGCAGCCTTTATAAACATATTTGTGAGATTGAGTTAAAGTAATGGTTACATGTATCTCCCTGATGAGCAGCTTGCCTTAACCATTAATAAAAATACTGATAAGAATTTGTACCTGTTAAGTAACTTCAACTTCATTGTTACTACCAATTAGATTCATTCCTTCCCTCTGAAACTCCCTTTATCTAACTAAACCACTAAACTTTAAAGGGTGAGTTACCTTTGCAAAGTGGTGGGATATTAAGTGCTACTTTCTTTCTTGTAAGCAGATCCCTGATGTTGAAGCCTTTGTCTGCCATAACAGAATCCCCCTCTTCAAGTTTGTCCAATAGACCACTTTTTTCAGTAATATATCTATCGCTGACATTTCCAGTCCATAGTTTAGAAACAAAGGTGAAATAACCTGTAGGTGAGATTCCCACTAGTGCTTTCATTGTGTTGTGCTGTTTATAGTTACTCCAGGTGGCCCTCTGGGCACTAGGGGATGTTGGCTTTTGTAAAAATATCTCAGTACAGTCTATTATTATTCTTGTGCTAGGAAACTTACAAAAAGACCGTGGTAAAGTTTTCTTAATGTCTTCCTTACAAGGCCATTTAAGGAGAATGTCACGAAAAACTGTAGACAGAAAACAAACCCAAGTTGTAAAGACTTTGCTAACTGTTCCCTCTGATACTCCAAATATATCTGAAAGATGTCTGCTTAAAAGCCCAAGTCTGAGTCTCACCAAAGTTAAGATGAACTCTTCCATAATGGTCAATAATCTTTGCTTTCCAGGCTTTTTTTTGCTTGAATCTTTTTGATACGTAACTTCCTTCTCTTTGTTTTTGTCCCAGTACTTAAGTTTTTCTGCAAAGGGCTTTAACAAATTAAATATCATTGTTAAGCAAGCCAGGCTAGGTATCCCTGTGTAAAATTTGACTGACTCGTCATCTTTTAAAACATCATCCACAAATAGCTCTCTTTTCAGCTGCTTGCTGTTTGTCAACTTTGCCTTAAGATTTGCGTTTTCCTCCTTCAAAGTATTAATTTCGCTTTTTAAAACCTGTAAATCTTCAAAAGGAAAGTCTGTTTGAGTTCCCTTGTCATTATTTAGAAGACGTTGACAATAATTGTGATCCAAAAGAACTGCCTCGTTGCTTGTTGCGACCCAGGTATCTTTGCCTTCCTTTGTAACCGTCCTACTCTTTTTAGGTTTAGGACATTGCTCATGAGATGTTCGTTTCTTCCTATCATCCAGTCTTTTTTCACGAGAAGAAACAGGACCCTCGTTTGTTGAGTGATTAAAATACTTCGGCAATTCACCTGGAATAATTTCTCTTCTCCCGCCAAGGGAATTTTTGATGGAGGAAGCCTCGAAATGTGCACTGCAAATCCGGGGGTTTTTTTGACCTCGGAATTCGGGATCATTTCGTCGACAAAAGTTCTTCCAAACCCTTCTAGAATTCTGTTCGGAAGGGAAGCAGAAAAAGGAAAGATCCGGACGATTCCTAGAACTGTTCAAGCAGTTCGCTACAGAACAAAAATTCACCATAACTTTGGAAAAATAATGGTAACTTACACATTACATACAGTGCACCGGTTTCTGTTTTTAATTTTCCCCGCGCGCGGTCCTCTAAGCCTCGTTTGCATGTTCATTTCTAGTTCTCAGGAAGGCGCGTCCAATGATATCGAAAGGACCCTATTTGAAAATTTTAACAGATACAAATTTCATAAATTATAAAACACTTTTCATTTCACTTTGATGCACATGTAACTAGTCTGCAATATAAACAGAGTATTGAACTGACCAGTGTGTTGTGTGTGTGCCATTCATTTGCAAATAAGTGGCTGTGTGCAAATTCTTTCCATGGATATTCTAAGACTTTCACTGTCATCATATTTTCCATGAATTTTTTTTATTTTGAAAGTGGTCTATTCCATGATACCAGAGGGGGAACATTTTGCCAAAAGCAATCTTTACTAATACAAATTAATCATGACTCTATAATAGTGAAAAATCCATTTCTGATCAATTAAAAATATTACTGTTCAATTTTATTTTATTTTGATGCATACAGACATAAAACATAAAAGAAGTGACATTTTGTTCAAATTACCTTAAGATTAAAGGTATAATTTTGCAATTATCATTGTTCAATTAAGGAACAATTTGCTGCAGAAACCCAAAACTTGCTTTTTATTTTCTTTTTTTCCTATGTGTACTGACATTTTAGGTCGCACATAAAAAATTTACCATTTTTAAATTCCTGGCCTTTGAACTAAAAATATTTTCATAGGGTTCTAATGACAATTTACATGTTTTTCTTTTCTTAAAGAGGAACTAATTTTACATTTTATTTTTTGGCATATGTACAGACATATGCTTCATACAGCAGCATATAATGATTACAGTAAATTTGATTTCACAGAAGCCACTTATTTGCCCATTCACAAGATTCCTATTGAGCAGCTTTATGGTGAAATTCACATTTTTTTGTTTTCAATTTTCACCTCCATTGGTTAATCTTGGGTCTCATAAAAGAAGTTTAGACTTTAACAAATATTTGCTTTGGCTGATTTTGTGAAAAAAAGCTACAACATTAACCTTATGCTAATTTTGAAAAAGAAACAATGACGGTGATTTACTGGATCCATTTTTCACTAAATTTAATTCAAGACTTCTTACCATATTTTTTTGCTAACATTGACTTATTAAATCTTGTGGTGAAAATTTAAAAATCATATTTGAAAAAATATATATATCTTCAAGACTTAAAATTCCTCGCTGTCATTTCAAGTTTTTTTGGTATGCATGAGAAGAATTGGTCCTATTTTCAATTTTTCAAAAGACTTTTTTGTAAACTAAAATTAACTTGTTTTGGGAACGTAGCTGCTCAATGGGAAACTTTATTCAAGAAAATATTTTCTATTCATAGTAATTTTGTAGTTTCAGCATTCATCATGCAACAGGTGAGTGTTTCTTATTTTTTTACTTTTGATCACAACTTCTTCGTTTGGGCAACATTTTCATTTTTTGTTAGTTTTTATGAAGTACGTCATGAAAAATCTTAGGAGCTATTTTTTCTAGGATAGATCAATAGCGTGATGGTGCTTGAAACTACGGTATAATTTTTACCACCTTTAAACAAAGAAGGCTTCCCAAAACTACCTTTTTGTGATTATGTTATCTAACTATCCCATGCGCATTCAATTGGCCTATTAAGAAATTATTACTAAATTAAATGCGATATCAGTCTGTAAGATTTAAAAAATTTATTCATAACAGTTTCTTTATTATCCTACAAAATTGTATTTCTTACACAGCCAGTTTTAAATAACAAATTCAGAACTAATTTTTTCCCTAAATGATTTATTCAAAATTCATTTGTCTGATTAAGAAATTCCTGATGCAATACTAAGTTGTAGGATTTCACAAATTTATTCAATTTTTTTTTATCTGATCATCATACACATTACAGTTTTGCATGGCAAATTCTGAGCTTAAATTTTCCAAAACTGTTTTGTCGCCTCCTTTGTTTAAAGGTGCCACAACAAGCTCATTGGCACAGAAGTAAACAGTTTATAATTAACTCAGTCAAGAAAACACCTCAGATTGTGCATATGGATTGTGGTAGTGATGCCTGGTCAGGCGACGTACTTCACATGAGCCGAGTCGAATGCTAATGAGGAAGAACAAAGGATTTTTTTTCATTTGCATCCGACTCACCTCGTGTGAAGTATGGCGTCTGAACTTGGCCTTAGAGGCGCCGTTTAAAGGGGCTGAGTTATTTTGACCATCGACATTAAATTGAAGGAAACCTGAAAATAAAATACTTTAGAAAGATAAGAAAACATTAAAGAGATAATAATAAACCCTAAAGGAACAAGGATGGTTAAGGATGGAGAAGATTGACACGGATTACAAACAACGAAATTGAAAAATTTAGGCTAAATTTTCAAATCATTTAACTGTGACGCAGCTCCATTAAAATAGGCCAGAGGTGGGCTAGTCAGAATAACAGATCTAGTGGGCATTCTCAGTCAGCCATGATATTGGCATCACAGTACATGTTTCTTAAGGGTGTAAGGGTCTCAATGCAGTAGCTTTAAAGCACTTCAAAAGGTAATCATAAGTATGCCTCAGTATTATTACTGCGTAAGTATCATTTCGATTGCAGAACTAGTTAGGGTGTAAGTTTTGTGGATAGTTTTTTTAGTGTGCTAATGAGCTTGGTAATTTTTTATGGTTTTTATACTTTCCACTGAACTTAGTATATTTTAGATTATTTTCAGGAACTGAGATGGCCCACACATCCGCACACAACACAAATGGTCAGATTTAAATCAAGCCGATCGATGTCCCTGCAGGGTTGTGGAAACTCTTGCTCTGAGGACGGTGTTTCTGATGTTCCTCTGCAATATTCCAACTGAGAAATCCTGGTGAGTTTATCTGTTCCGCCATTTTTGATGGTGACACTTGGCCACTTTGATGATGTGGTCGTTTGCTCTCAAGTGGAGAAGGCATCATGAGGGAAGGCGAGAGTTTGCTTTTCATGTCTTCTCGGCTTTACTTGACTACGTTAGAATACCACACCTTTATTCCAATTGGCTTCAAAGATGTTTGTTTTCAATCGTTGTATCTGGACATTTTCTGTTGTCGAGGACGTAAAACAGTAGTGCTTTAGTGCAGGTCATGGGTAGTACATTTCCGGGATGTTGGAGTTAGTCTAGAACAATGAAGGTCATTGATCTGGCTTGACTGGAATCTCACAAGCGACTCTAGATTGAGCTGATAGTCATCTGGGATTCTTCTTAAAGAGCTGATACTTGATTAGGGATTTTCTTTTCCGGCTATTAAATATAACGCATTAAATATAATTAACTTAGCCAATTTGACCTAATCAGTAGCAGTTAAATTTAAACTTTCCAGAGTAACTTTAGGAATGAGTTAATCTAGACAACTCTCTCATACAGGCGTTACTTAAGTTGTCACACAACGGAATGTTGCGTGACTAACTAAACAAACGGCTGCTAAGGGAGTCTTTAGTAATAACGATTTTGAGGAATTTCAAATATTTCTGTTTTCTAAAACAAATTTCTAAGCATAGGCTAATTGTTATTCTGATTACCAAAACTTTGAATTACATTTAAACCTCTAAACGTTTTTTGTAACCAACTACATAATCTGATTTTGTAGTTCAATTCTCTTATCTTGTCTTAAAACTCCATTAAACATCTTTAACTAAATATATGTAATTTATTCCTTGGACTATTTGCTCTTTTTTACTTCAGAACTTTAGTAGTTTAAAGCCCCAGGATCCGTATTTTAAACATAACATTATCTTAAATATTTTTGTTCTTGAGCCATTGTAGTTTGATCAAAGATAAGAAACAATCAGCAATGATGAACATTGAATTTGCACCTTTTTGATTGACTTGACGATTCGTGTGTTACTTTTAAAAATGTATGTAGAGTACACACGAAATGTCAGTCTTAATCAAAAATTGTGCAAGTTCAATACGTTTATCACTGCTGATAAAATATCTTCATTCGATTTTGATTTCGTCCGTGTTGAATTCCAAAACGCATAAATATCCTAATTCTTAACCAGGGAAAATTGTATCATTTCGATTTATTTTAATTTTGTAGGCGAATTGTCTCATTGACTTTCAAATCAATACTAAACCAAGCAAAATTTTTTTCTTATATTTTCCAATTCTTCATCAAATTCGCTGACATCTTAATTGGGGCAAGACGAAGTAATCCGAGCGGTAAAACCACGTGACGTAACCTGTCGTTGCGCCGATTATACCGCTCGGCTTACTTCGTCGCGTCCCGATTAACTCCCACTGAGTGTCCGAGTATGCTTTGTTGTTTAATGCTATTCAAAACCAAATTAAGCATTAACAATATAATAAAATTACTTTCAAAATTCCACCATGCTGCGTTTTAAATCGATTTAAAACGTTGAATATCTTATAAATCAAAATATATCCACAGAAACTTAGATTTCTTTTGAAAAATGTCGTTTCATAAACACATAATTATAAATATAGAACTCAACTGATTTGAAATAAATTATTAAATAATTAGATTAAGCCTTACACTATTCCATGTAAAATCGGCCCTTTGCCGTTTCATCCTTCTTTACTATGGCAAAATTTCAGAGGATCAAGCCTCAAAACAAATTACTTATCTTTCAATCGCCCTAACTACCGCTAATTTATCTTCCACGTAATTAAAACATAGGTATTAGAAAATTCCTAACTTGTATCAGCTAAGACGGAAGGGTTACAAGTGGCTTGTGTTCTTTAGGCGAAGCTTGTGGGAGGGCAGTCCGGTAGGAGGTTTGGTCGGCAAGTCAGATCAATGATTTTTGCGTTCTATTCTCTTCTTGGCATCCATGGAAATTGCTTAACATGATTTGTACTTAAGCGCTTCAGTTTTTTCCTGTCCTTCGACGGAAATGTCCAGATACAATGTTTGGAACACGCATCTTAAAGTTTACTATTTTGGCATTAATATTTTTCACGCATTACTTACGGCTCTAAGCCAATCAAAATTCCAATTCAAATGGTGTGGTATTATATGACGTAGTCGAGTGAAACCGAGGAGGCATGGGGAGCAGACTCTCGCCTTCCTCATTATGTCATCTCCACTTGAGAGCAAACGGCCATATCATTAAAGTGGTCAAGTGTCGTCATCAAAGATGGCGGAGCAGATAAACAAACCAGGATTTTAAAGTTGGAATATTAATGAGGAACAGAAACAACCCGACAAGCAGGGACAAGATCGGCTTGATTTTTTTTTATTTTTTTAAGAATGAAAACGAAATAAAGAGGCAAAGAGACATTTCTCAGTGTTGCTGTTGTTGTTACCAGCAATCCATCATATAACTCAACAATATAAGCAAGTGACAAACACTAACCAACGGTCTGACCGTACCTTACGCATGCGCATAGCCATATCAACCAGGCAGTGGCAACCATGGTTAGCTGTTTCGGCCTTGTTAGCCAAAACAGCTGTCCATGGCTTCCACTGCCCGGGTTCCGATGTGGCTGTGCGCATGCGTATGGTACTGGCCAGACCATGGGTTGGTATTCAAGTGTGTCACTTGCTTTCATTGTTGTTCATCATAGAACTAACCAGGTAAACACTTGTGTCCATGACTTAATCCTGATACACAGTGTAATAGAGGAATTCACGCTCTAAGGGGCATTATGGGTAATCAGGGCAAATTTACAAAGAAGCAAAGCCCGTAAACCAAATGTTTTCCTATATATTTCCGTTCTGATTTCACATTTGGTGACGAAACATATACAGTAGGTGAAGAAACCCCTTTCTAGGTTTACCAGCGTTTTAGTCGATTAAGTGAATGTTGGGCGCAAGAATTTTTTTTACGGTTAAAACCGAATGATTCGAGCCACAAAAATAACATCTCCGTTACTCTAATAAGTTGGTTAATGTCTTGCTCAATAGACGCAAAACGCTATTAAGTACAGAAAAGGGGTTTCTCCAATTACAGTTACAGTTTTCTCGAAAATGAAACTCGGAGCAGAATATGAAGAAAAACGTATATTTCACCGCTTTGTTTCTTTGCAATCTTGCCCTGATTACCCATAATGCCCCTTTGAGCGTAAAATCATCTATATCTGTCACGCAACTCATCCTCGCAATTTCTCTCGAAAATGACCTGACAACATTGCGTCGTGTAACACAACGCACAACGGTAACAATTCATGCAATAAAATCAGTTCGCTTTAGCAGCAGCAAGTAGAACTAAGTTCCGACCATCTGCAACTGTTGAAGCGAACTACTTTGCAAGAAATTTGTCCGTTGTACGGTATGTTACACGAAACAATGCGTCACACAATGCACTTGTCACGCTACCTTCGAGAATATCGCGGACCAGCTGCATGATTGATAACACTGAATAACAGGACTAAAAACCAAGTTCTGCTTTTAAAAGAAAACACCACTGAAATATACTTTGTCTGCTCTGAAACTCTCAGTATACCTCTAGCGCATTGTTAAAATACAAACTGTATTTAGTTGCTCAAGAATATTCCCGCTTTTCACTTTCAATATTCGAATTTTGCAAACTTTGTTACACAATGCTGTCAGTTTAGCATGATACAAGACTTCCCTTAAGTGTCGCGCTGAATTTTTGACTGAATTTTAACAATTAATAGGCGAAGAATAGTGTAAAAACGTTAACTACAAACAGTTCTTGTCAAAGTCATGACGGCTGCATTACTGAAGCTTAGAGTTTCCAATTGAGAAGAAAAAATTGTAACGACACTGTTTTCAAGCGAAAACATAGCGAATTTTGGGTCCCGCACACTTAAAAACTACCTAGAATTTCGCAACTGTGCTTGGAGACTTCTGTATAAAAAAAACAAAGCCTGAATTAAGCGTGCAATGAAATGCAATTGTTTCAGACATAAATATTTATGAAATCTCTTTCGTCGATGATGATTCTCTGACTTAAACGTTTGACTAAAAAACTTATCGGAGAAAAAAAATTCCTAAAGTGAGCAACTAAAACACATTTTGTAACTTACAATTAAGCGCAATGAAACATCGTCTCCTTCACAGCCGTGCTTTGGGATGTCATGCAACGCATCCTAAAAAACGGCATCCCAAAAACAGAAGCCGTTTTTTGGGACGTCACGCAACGCGTTGTGTGACATCCCAAAACGGCTGCGAAGCAGACTAAATGAAACGAGGCATAAATGAACACAAAGACGCAATCATGAGATTATGAAAAGTCCGACTCGAGAATAATATTTTTCGTGACATGTTATTTATATTGATTTTTACAGAATTTTAGAATATTTGCAGATAATATCCAAATATGAATCAATGTATCCGAGTTCAGAGACGGCTATAGTCTCAAATAATGCGTCTTTGTATTTGAGATAGTTTTATTACAGACAAAGTTCTTTTGTTCAGTGCTGATAACATATTGTACAGTGGCCCATATTCATCAAAAGAAAATTATTTAATTCCGAAATGGGGTACAAAGTTCTTCTTAGAGTTTTTATGACTTCAAAACGATTAATTTAATAACTAAAAATAAAATATTTCTAAATAAATGACATTCCTTTGGGGCTTATCCCTTTAGCAAAATTGACAGAGAACATGTACTGAGAATTTCAAAGAAATCAAAACTACATGTGAATGTTTATACATGTAGTGCATTAGTAGGCATTTTACAGTTGTTTGTTCCGTGAACTGGGTTTTGAATAGCAGAGAGGCCAGAGGTGACCTTGCTTTGATACAGATCTCTCTGCTTTTGTCATGTAAATTATGCACCTGGCTAGTATAAGCCCAACTTGATTTACAAAACAAAAGCAGTGAGGTCTGTGTCAAAACAAGGTCATCTCTGGCTTCGCTGTCATTCAAAGGCCAGGTCACTGAGCAGACAACTGGAAAATGGTCTATTGACTTTTCATACCATTAGCACTGAAAATAGCATCTGTTCAACAATTCTAAAGGATGCATGAGAATTTTGGGAAAAATCTCTGAACGCTGATGAAAAGAAATTTGACACATTGGAAATTGAAAACACGTCTTTCCATAAAGATGTACATGTACTGATTGCCAATTTCAATAGGCCCTTTGCACGACATGGTCACACAGTACAAAATTAAATTTACTGGTGAGCAAGTTGTGCAGTGGGACTTCCAAAACAAAGGCAGGCATGTGCATTGTTTTGTAAGTCCCACTGCGGAACTTGCTCACCAGTATATTTAATTTTGTACCATGTGACCAGGTCGTGCAAAGGGCCTATTTTAGCATTTGCCAAATAACTTCACAACACGAGCTTTCAAAAAACTTAATTGAAAACACAGCAAGTGGAATCACATGTCAATTTTGCGAATATTACAATAATTGTTCAAATTCCACATTGTGCTGTAACTGGTGTAAATTAATCGTACATGTAGCAATTGAGCAGCAGTTTTTTCTTTTGGTTGAATTGTTCTGACTTTTTTTGGCTGATCATGGCAAATTCAAAACTTTAACATGTACAACTCATGCTGAAAGGATAAGAGTAGGGAATAACTCATTGAAGGATGGCTTTATAATTATTGTTGATGGGGGCCACTGTATAACAACTACAAATACCACAGACATGCTCAGCACAACACAAGTCAAGTTTAAACCACAGCATGGAAAAAAAGAAGCGAAACAAAAAAACAGTTTCAGTCCAGTTGTTGACAGTGGATAACACACTTTCATTAGAATGTCACTCTTAGAAACAGTGAAGGCCCCTTTACACACTCAGGCAATTTTTGTTACCACAACTCCATGCAATTTTTGTTGCGCTAAGCTGCAACTTCAAATTCGCACGTGTAAACTAGGTGCGATTTTCAGTGCGATTGTAGCCACGATATCGAAGGGGTTTCGAACATGTTTGAAACTTGTTGCAACTTTAATGCAACAAAAATTGCATTGATTTGCCCGACAAAAATCACCTGTGTAAATGGGCCTTAAGAAAGACATTGCAAATTTTAGAAATATATATATTACAATTGACTTTTTTTCAAAGCAATTTTGTGAAGCAATTAAGTCAAAGAATTGTCAAAACAGTTGACTGTTCTCTAGGTCTTTAATTTAATGATGTGTAATGTCAACAGACCTGATTTATACTCAAATAAATTATTTTATTGATAATTTGGGTGAGAAATCATAAATTATTAACTGCATCAAAATTGTCAATTGGTAAAAATTACATTTAACTGTTTTATCATTTACTTTGTTTTGCATTATACAGTTGTTCCAGCTTCATTCACTGCCCACAAAATGATCTCTGTTGTTTGTTGTCATAAAACAGTAAAATAAAATGATTTATAGTAAACTTTGTTACCTTATTTTTTGAAAAAGAATTAAAAAGAAAAGCAGTTTCAATTCTAAAGGATTGCCGGTCTAGAGAGATCGATTAAAAACGTATAATAATGATTGGGCATCTATTTTCAAAAGCATATTGCTTTGACAATTAAAATTACTGTATTTCCTCAACTTGGTCCCTTCCTTATGTTGAGCCCTAATTTTAACATACATTCTCAGGAGTAAAGGCATAAATCACCCACCCATCCAAAAATACATGTATTTATTTCATCATGACAAATTGCAGTTTCACTCTCAATGGCAGGTGATTTTGTTCAGTGAACATAAATTAAATTTAGTCCAGATTAAAAGCATTAAATTCATAGCTACAAATTTAAGGTTTTTCATTTGTACAAGTTCAAGTTCTAATCTGATTGAATGGAGACAGCATGGATGGTGAATTGCAATGATTCTTCATCTAAAAATATCCTGTTTTTGATTGCAACTGCTCATGATAGTTTGACTAATGGCAGTGAGTAGAATTTTTCATTTGCTTATTAATAAGTTCCCTGTGGATAACAAGCCAAATGCCCCAGTCAATATTTTTCCCTACAAATTTCAATTTTGATCTGAATGTTCAAAAGTGACTTTCAGCTAAAAACAAAACCCACTCACATCTTGACCAATCAATCAGACCCAGCCCCCTTCCACCCCCTAAAATGATGTCCATTTAAAAGATAACTTTCCCCTTCTGAAGTTAAAGGAAATACAGTAAAAACTAATGCAAAGAAAACCAGATAGTTATCCACTGTCAAAATGAGTTGCATACCACTTTGCTTGATGGGCCAATTGTATGAATGTGAGCAAGTATGTCTGTGGTCTTGTAAAGTCTAAAGCAGAACTTGGTTTATATCATACCATACAATGATCAAATCAAAACTTCCTTAACCTGGCCAAACCCGGGAAGTTTCTGTTAATCCATAACTCTTTCCTCCAACCGGCCCACAGTTGGAGTAAGTATATATTAAAGCTCTGGTTAATAAAGTAAGATAGACAGTCAAAGACTCGCACGCAGTTTGTAAATCAATAATAAGTCAGTCATGGTCTAAGTTAAGATGTAGTTGTCAGCATTTTAAAGTTAGTGAATGAGAACTGTCTGTATGTAAGATCGGCACCCACAACGGGACTAGCCCCTGTGACTAGTACCTGCAACAAGTTACTGGGACAAGTTCCATCCCATGAACTGGCCATTTTTGGTTCAAAATCTAGTGCTTTGGTCCCTGCGACTAGTCCCATGAATTTAAACCAGTTTGAAAGTTTGGGACAAATTCCTGCTACCTGTTCCTCAAAATGCCTCGTGTGAACAGTGTTTGTGGGACAAGTCCCTGGGACCAATCCCTTTGTGTAAACTCTTCCAGGGATAAGTTGCAGGGACTAGTTGCAGGGACCAGTCCCCTTGTGTGTGCCAACCTTTATACATGTGCTAGAGTGATTTGTAACTTAAAGGTGTTCGTGCAGTAACACCAATGTTAGTACCACACCATGCCAAATTGTGTTCATCTTTTGTCCAGGTTTCTGGTAATCTCTTTTTCCTGGCAGGTAAGCCATTTGATTTTGAGCTGTATAATGAGGAGTTTATCCCTTGGTTTAATTAGTGTCGTAATGTTAAGTCAAAGGTAAATAATGAAGAAAAGGCTTATCTGTAGACTTGTTCTGGACAGAAATAAGCCCTCCCATCTGAATCCAAGTCCAAGTTTGTGCCAATTCTAGGGTAGTTTTCTATGAATCATCATCTGCACCCAATATTGCAAGGCTTACTGAATAGTTAAGAAAAAGGATCTTTTCCATTTTCTGCCAACTTAGGTAAACAAAATTCCATCACTTTTTCCTGACCTGTGACATTTAACAAATCTAAATTATTTCTTAAATTTGGTGATTTTAATATCAGTATCTGAGGGGTACAAAATGTTATAATAAGCTTAATATTTGGCCAATTCATTTCAAATTTGGACACCAAAAGGATCTTTGAGAGATCTTCACATGGAAAGCATAAAATCATACCCCCCTCCTGAATCAGACTTGATTAACCACCTCTTAAGTTCTAAACTTTTGTACTTTACAATCTTATGATCAAGTGAATATCTGATACAAATCTGCATACACTGAACTGCAAATTAAGCTATTGTCTAGGGGTATATACCCAATATATTCAAGGAGTAAGGTATTTTTGAACAAATGTTCTTTTCATACTTTGCTGACTCATCAATTCAACTTGTGACAACTTGTATGTCTGCTGTGGTGATTTAGGACATACCTCCAACAATACCTTTCAACTAGCATATTACTCAAATAGTCTTTTGATCTTCGAAGATCAAAAGACTATTTGAGTAATATGCTAGTTGAAAGGTATTGTTGGAGGTATGTCCTAAATCACCACAGCAGACATACAAGTTGTCACAAGTTGAATTGATGAGTCAGCAAAGTATGAAAAGAACATTTGTTCAAAAATACCTTACTCCTTGAATATATTGGGTATATACCCCTAGACAATAGCTTAATTTGCAGTTCAGTGTATGCAGATTTGTATCAGATATTCACTTGATCATAAGATTGTAAAGTACAAAAGTTTAGAACTTAAGAGGTGGTTAATCAAGTCTGATTCAGGAGGGGGGTATGATTTTATGCTTTCCATGTGAAGATCTCTCAAAGATCCTTTTGGTGTCCAAATTTGAAATGAATTGGCCAAATATTAAGCTTATTATAACATTTTGTACCCCTCAGATACTGATATTAAAATCACCAAATTTAAGAAATAATTTAGATTTGTTAAATGTCACAGGTCAGGAAAAAGTGATGGAATTTTGTTTACCTAAGTTGGCAGAAAATGGAAAAGATCCTTTTTCTTAACTATTCAGTAAGCCTTGCAATATTGGGTGCAGATGATGATTCATAGAAAACTACCCTAGAATTGGCACAAACTTGGACTTGGATTCAGATGGGAGGGCTTATTTCTGTCCAGAACAAGTCTACAGATAAGCCTTTTCTTCATTATTTACCTTTGACTTAACATTACGACACTAATTAAACCAAGGGATAAACTCCTCATTATACAGCTCAAAATCAAATGGCTTACCTGCCAGGAAAAAGAGATTACCAGAAACCTGGACAAAAGATGAACACAATTTGGCATGGTGTGGTACTAACATTGGTGTTACTGCACGAACACCTTTAAGTTACAAATCACTCTAGCACATGTATAAAGGTTGGCACACACAAGGGGACTGGTCCCTGCAACTAGTCCCTGCAACTTATCCCTGGAAGAGTTTACACAAAGGGATTGGTCCCAGGGACTTGTCCCACAAACACTGTTCACACGAGGCATTTTGAGGAACAGGTAGCAGGAATTTGTCCCAAACTTTCAAACTGGTTTAAATTCATGGGACTAGTCGCAGGGACCAAAGCACTAGATTTTGAACCAAAAATGGCCAGTTCATGGGATGGAACTTGTCCCAGTAACTTGTTGCAGGTACTAGTCACAGGGGCTAGTCCCGTTGTGGGTGCCGATCTTACATACAGACAGTTCTCATTCACTAACTTTAAAATGCTGACAACTACATCTTAACTTAGACCATGACTGACTTATTATTGATTTACAAACTGCGTGCGAGTCTTTGACTGTCTATCTTACTTTATTAACCAGAGCTTTAATATATACTTACTCCAACTGTGGGCCGGTTGGAGGAAAGAGTTATGGATTAACAGAAACTTCCCGGGTTTGGCCAGGTTAAGGAAGTTTTGATTTGATCATTGTATGGTATGATATAAACCAAGTTCTGCTTTAGACTTTACAAGACCACAGACATACTTGCTCACATTCATACAATTGGCCCATCAAGCAAAGTGGTATGCAACTCATTTTGACAGTGGATAACTATCTGGTTTTCTTTGCATTAGTTTTTACTGTATTTCCTTTAACTTCAGAAGGGGAAAGTTATCTTTTAAATGGACATCATTTTAGGGGGTGGAAGGGGGCTGGGTCTGATTGATTGGTCAAGATGTGAGTGGGTTTTGTTTTTAGCTGAAAGTCACTTTTGAACATTCAGATCAAAATTGAAATTTGTAGGGAAAAATATTGACTGGGGCATTTGGCTTGTTATCCACAGGGAACTTATTAATAAGCAAATGAAAAATTCTACTCACTGCCATTAGTCAAACTATCATGAGCAGTTGCAATCAAAAACAGGATATTTTTAGATGAAGAATCATTGCAATTCACCATCCATGCTGTCTCCATTCAATCAGATTAGAACTTGAACTTGTACAAATGAAAAACCTTAAATTTGTAGCTATGAATTTAATGCTTTTAATCTGGACTAAATTTAATTTATGTTCACTGAACAAAATCACCTGCCATTGAGAGTGAAACTGCAATTTGTCATGATGAAATAAATACATGTATTTTTGGATGGGTGGGTGATTTATGCCTTTACTCCTGAGAATGTATGTTAAAATTAGGGCTCAACATAAGGAAGGGACCAAGTTGAGGAAATACAGTAATTTTAATTGTCAAAGCAATATGCTTTTGAAAATAGATGCCCAATCATTATTATACGTTTTTAATCGATCTCTCTAGACCGGCAATCCTTTAGAATTGAAACTGCTTTTCTTTTTAATTCTTTTTCAAAAAATAAGGTAACAAAGTTTACTATAAATCATTTTATTTTACTGTTTTATGACAACAAACAACAGAGATCATTTTGTGGGCAGTGAATGAAGCTGGAACAACTGTATAATGCAAAACAAAGTAAATGATAAAACAGTTAAATGTAATTTTTACCAATTGACAATTTTGATGCAGTTAATAATTTATGATTTCTCACCCAAATTATCAATAAAATAATTTATTTGAGTATAAATCAGGTCTGTTGACATTACACATCATTAAATTAAAGACCTAGAGAACAGTCAACTGTTTTGACAATTCTTTGACTTAATTGCTTCACAAAATTGCTTTGAAAAAAAGTCAATTGTAATATATATATTTCTAAAATTTGCAATGTCTTTCTTAAGGCCCATTTACACAGGTGATTTTTGTCGGGCAAATCAATGCAATTTTTGTTGCATTAAAGTTGCAACAAGTTTCAAACATGTTCGAAACCCCTTCGATATCGTGGCTACAATCGCACTGAAAATCGCACCTAGTTTACACGTGCGAATTTGAAGTTGCAGCTTAGCGCAACAAAAATTGCATGGAGTTGTGGTAACAAAAATTGCCTGAGTGTGTAAAGGGGCCTTCACTGTTTCTAAGAGTGACATTCTAATGAAAGTGTGTTATCCACTGTCAACAACTGGACTGAAACTGTTTTTTTGTTTCGCTTCTTTTTTTCCATGCTGTGGTTTAAACTTGACTTGTGTTGTGCTGAGCATGTCTGTGGTATTTGTAGTTGTTATACAGTGGCCCCCATCAACAATAATTATAAAGCCATCCTTCAATGAGTTATTCCCTACTCTTATCCTTTCAGCATGAGTTGTACATGTTAAAGTTTTGAATTTGCCATGATCAGCCAAAAAAGTCAGAACAATTCAACCAAAAGAAAAAACTGCTGCTCAATTGCTACATGTACGATTAATTTACACCAGTTACAGCACAATGTGGAATTTGAACAATTATTGTAATATTCGCAAAATTGACATGTGATTCCACTTGCTGTGTTTTCAATTAAGTTTTTTGAAAGCTCGTGTTGTGAAGTTATTTGGCAAATGCTAAAATAGGCCCTTTGCACGACCTGGTCACATGGTACAAAATTAAATATACTGGTGAGCAAGTTCCGCAGTGGGACTTACAAAACAATGCACATGCCTGCCTTTGTTTTGGAAGTCCCACTGCACAACTTGCTCACCAGTAAATTTAATTTTGTACTGTGTGACCATGTCGTGCAAAGGGCCTATTGAAATTGGCAATCAGTACATGTACATCTTTATGGAAAGACGTGTTTTCAATTTCCAATGTGTCAAATTTCTTTTCATCAGCGTTCAGAGATTTTTCCCAAAATTCTCATGCATCCTTTAGAATTGTTGAACAGATGCTATTTTCAGTGCTAATGGTATGAAAAGTCAATAGACCATTTTCCAGTTGTCTGCTCAGTGACCTGGCCTTTGAATGACAGCGAAGCCAGAGATGACCTTGTTTTGACACAGACCTCACTGCTTTTGTTTTGTAAATCAAGTTGGGCTTATACTAGCCAGGTGCATAATTTACATGACAAAAGCAGAGAGATCTGTATCAAAGCAAGGTCACCTCTGGCCTCTCTGCTATTCAAAACCCAGTTCACGGAACAAACAACTGTAAAATGCCTACTAATGCACTACATGTATAAACATTCACATGTAGTTTTGATTTCTTTGAAATTCTCAGTACATGTTCTCTGTCAATTTTGCTAAAGGGATAAGCCCCAAAGGAATGTCATTTATTTAGAAATATTTTATTTTTAGTTATTAAATTAATCGTTTTGAAGTCATAAAAACTCTAAGAAGAACTTTGTACCCCATTTCGGAATTAAATAATTTTCTTTTGATGAATATGGGCCACTGTACAATATGTTATCAGCACTGAACAAAAGAACTTTGTCTGTAATAAAACTATCTCAAATACAAAGACGCATTATTTGAGACTATAGCCGTCTCTGAACTCGGATACATTGATTCATATTTGGATATTATCTGCAAATATTCTAAAATTCTGTAAAAATCAATATAAATAACATGTCACGAAAAATATTATTCTCGAGTCGGACTTTTCATAATCTCATGATTGCGTCTTTGTGTTCATTTATGCCTCGTTTCATTTAGTCTGCTTCGCAGCCGTTTTTGGGATGTCACACAACGCGTTGCGTGACGTCCCAAAAAACGGCTTCTGTTTTTTGGGATGCCGTTTTTTAGGATGCGTTGCATGACATCCCACAAGCACGGCTGTGAAGGAGACGATGTTTCATTGCGCTTAATTGTAAGTTACAAAATGTGTTTAGTTGCTCACTTTAGGAATTTTTTTTCTCCGATAAGTTTTTTAGTCAAACGTTTAAGTCAGAGAATCATCATCGACGAAAGAGATTTCATAAATATTTATGTCTGAAACAATTGCATTTCATTGCACGCTTAATTCAGGCTTTGTTTTTTTATACAGAAGTCTCCAAGCACAGTTGCGAAATTCTAGGTAGTTTTTAAGTGTGCGGGACCCAAAATTCGCTATGTTTTCGCTTGAAAACAGTGTCGTTTACAATTTTTTCTTCTCAATTGGAAACTCTAAGCTTCAGTAATGCAGCCGTCATGACTTTGACAAGAACTGTTTGTAGTTAACGTTTTTACACTATTCTTCGCCTATTAATTGTTAAATTCAGTCAAAAATTCAGCGCGACACTTAAGGGAAGTCTTGTATCATGCTAAACTGACAGCATTGTGTAACAAAGTTTGCAAAATTCGAATATTGAAAGTGAAAAGCGGGAATATTCTTGAGCAACTAAATACAGTTTTGTATTTTAACAATGCGCTAGAGGTATACTGAGAGTTTCAGAGCAGACAAAGTATATTTCAGTGGTGTTTTCTTTTAAAAGCAGAACTTGGTTTTTAGTCCTGTTATTCAGTGTTATCAATCATGCAGCTGGTTCCGCGATATTCTCGAAGGTAGCGTGACAAGTGCATTGTGTGACGCATTGTTTCGTGTAACATACCGTACAACGGACAAATTTCTTGCAAAGTAGTTCGCTTCAACAGTTGCAGATGGTCGGAACTTAGTTCTACTTGCTGCTGCTAAAGCGAACTGATTTTATTGCATGAATTGTTACCGTTGTGCGTTGTGTTACACGACGCAATGTTGTCAGGTCATTTTCGAGAGAAATTGCGAGATGAGTTGCGTGACAGATATAGATGATTTTACGCTCAAAGGGCATTATGGGTAATCAGGGCAAGATTGCAAAGAAACAAAGCGGTGAAATATACGTTTTTCTTCATATTTCTGCTCCGAGTTTCATTTTCGAGAAACTGTAACTGTAATTGGAGAAACCCCTTTTCTGTACTTAATAGCGTTTTTGCGTCTATTGAGCAAGACATTAACCAACTTATTAGAGTAACGGAGATGTTATTTTTGTGGCTCGAATCATTCGGTTTTAACCGTAAAAAAAATTCTTGCGCCCACATTCACTTAATCGACTAAACCGCTGGTAAACCTAGAAAGGGGTTTCTTCACCTACTGTATATGTTTCGTCACCAAATGTGAAATCAGAACGGAAATATATAGGAAAACATTTGGTTTACGGCTTTGCTTCTTTGTAAATTTGCCCTGATTACCCATAATGCCCCTTAGAGCGTGAATTCCTCTATTACACTGTGTATCAGGATTAAGTCATGGACACAAGTGTTTACCTGGTTAGTTCTATGATGAACAACAATGAAAGCAAGTGACACACTTGAATACCAACCCATGGTCTGGCCAGTACCATAACGCATGCGCACAGCCACATCGGAACCCGGGCAGTGGAAGCCATGGACAGCTGTTTTGGCTAACAAGGCCGAAACAGCTACCATGGTTGCCACTGCCTGGTTGATATGGCTATGCGCATGCGTAAGGTACCGGTCAGACCGTTGGTTAGTGTTTGTCACTTGCTTATATTGTTTGAGTTATATGATGGATTGCTGGTAACAACAACAGCAACACGAGAAATGTCTCTTTGCCTCTTATTTTCGTTTTCATTCTTAAAAAAATAAAAAAAATCAAGCCGATCTTGTCCCTGCTTGTCGGGTTGTTTTCTGTTCCTCATTAATATTCCAACTTTAAAATCCTGGTTTGTTTATCTGCTCCGCCATCTTTGATGACGACACTTGACCACTTTAATGATATGGCCGTTTGCTCTCAAGTGGAGATGACATAATGAGGGAGGCGAGAGTCTGCTCCCCATGCCTCCTCGGTTTTCAACTCGACTACGTCAATATAATACCACACCCATTTGAATTGGAATTTTGATTGGCTTATAGAGCCGTAAGTAATGCGTGAAAATATTAATGCCAAAATAGTAAACTTAAGATGCGTGTTCCAAACATTGTATCTGGACATTTTCCGTCGAAGGACAGGAAAAACTGAAGCGCTTAAGTACAAATCATGTTAAGCAATTTCCTGGATGCCAAGAAGAGAATAGAACGCAAAAATCATTGATCTGACTTGGCCGACCAAACCTCCTACCGGACTGCCCTCCCACAAGCTTCGCCTAAAAGAACACAAGCCACTTGTAACCCTTCCGTCTTAGCTGATACAAGTTTAGGAATTTTCTAATACCTATGTTTTAATTACGTGGAAGATAAATTAGCGGTAGTTAGGGCGATTGAAAGATAAGTAATTTGTTTTGAGGCTTGATCCTCTGAAATTTTGCCATAGTACAGAAGGATGAAACGGCAAAGGGCCGATTTTACATGGAATAGTGTAAGGCTTAATCTAATTATTTAATAATTTATTTCAAATCAGTTGAGTTCTATATTTATAATTATGTGTTTATGAAACGACATTTTTCAAAAGAAATCTAAGTTTCTGTGGATATATTTTGATTTATAAGATATTCAACGTTTTAAATCGATTTAAAACGCAGCAATGGTGGAATTTTTGAAAGTAATTTTATTATATTGTTAATGCTTAATTTGGTTTTGAATAGCATTAAACAACAAAGCATACTCGGACACTCAGTGGGAGTTAATCGGGACGCGACGAAGTAAGCCGAGCGGTATAATCGGCGCAACGACAGGTTACGTCACGTGGTTTTACCGCTCGGATTACTTCGTCTTGCCCCAATTAAGATGTCAGCGAATTTGATGAAGAATTGGAAAATATAAGAAAAAAATTTTGCTTGGTTTAGTATTGATTTGAAAGTCAATGAGACAATTCGCCTACAAAATTAAAATAAATCGAAATGATACAATTTTCCCTGGTTAAGAATTAGGATATTTATGCGTTTTGGAATTCAACACGGACGAAATCAAAATCGAATGAAGATATTTTATCAGCAGTGATAAACGTATTGAACTTGCACAATTTTTGATTAAGACTGACATTTCGTGTGTACTCTACATACATTTTTAAAAGTAACACACGAATCGTCAAGTCAATCAAAAAGGTGCAAATTCAATGTTCATCATTGCTGATTGTTTCTTATCTTTGATCAAACTACAATGGCTCAAGAACAAAAATATTTAAGATAATGTTATGTTTAAAATACGGATCCTGGGGCTTTAAACTACTAAAGTTCTGAAGTAAAAAAGAGCAAATAGTCCAAGGAATAAATTACATATATTTAGTTAAAGATGTTTAATGGAGTTTTAAGACAAGATAAGAGAATTGAACTACAAAATCAGATTATGTAGTTGGTTACAAAAAACGTTTAGAGGTTTAAATGTAATTCAAAGTTTTGGTAATCAGAATAACAATTAGCCTATGCTTAGAAATTTGTTTTAGAAAACAGAAATATTTGAAATTCCTCAAAATCGTTATTACTAAAGACTCCCTTAGCAGCCGTTTGTTTAGTTAGTCACGCAACATTCCGTTGTGTGACAACTTAAGTAACGCCTGTATGAGAGAGTTGTCTAGATTAACTCATTCCTAAAGTTACTCTGGAAAGTTTAAATTTAACTGCTACTGATTAGGTCAAATTGGCTAAGTTAATTATATTTAATGCGTTATATTTAATAGCCGGAAAAGAAAATCCCTAATCAAGTATCAGCTCTTTAAGAAGAATCCCAGATGACTATCAGCTCAATCTAGAGTCGCTTGTGAGATTCCAGTCAAGCCAGATCAATGACCTTCATTGTTCTAGACTAACTCCAACATCCCGGAAATGTACTACCCATGACCTGCACTAAAGCACTACTGTTTTACGTCCTCGACAACAGAAAATGTCCAGATACAACGATTGAAAACAAACATCTTTGAAGCCAATTGGAATAAAGGTGTGGTATTCTAACGTAGTCAAGTAAAGCCGAGAAGACATGAAAAGCAAACTCTCGCCTTCCCTCATGATGCCTTCTCCACTTGAGAGCAAACGACCACATCATCAAAGTGGCCAAGTGTCACCATCAAAAATGGCGGAACAGATAAACTCACCAGGATTTCTCAGTTGGAATATTGCAGAGGAACATCAGAAACACCGTCCTCAGAGCAAGAGTTTCCACAACCCTGCAGGGACATCGATCGGCTTGATTTAAATCTGACCATTTGTGTTGTGTGCGGATGTGTGGGCCATCTCAGTTCCTGAAAATAATCTAAAATATACTAAGTTCAGTGGAAAGTATAAAAACCATAAAAAATTACCAAGCTCATTAGCACACTAAAAAAACTATCCACAAAACTTACACCCTAACTAGTTCTGCAATCGAAATGATACTTACGCAGTAATAATACTGAGGCATACTTATGATTACCTTTTGAAGTGCTTTAAAGCTACTGCATTGAGACCCTTACACCCTTAAGAAACATGTACTGTGATGCCAATATCATGGCTGACTGAGAATGCCCACTAGATCTGTTATTCTGACTAGCCCACCTCTGGCCTATTTTAATGGAGCTGCGTCACAGTTAAATGATTTGAAAATTTAGCCTAAATTTTTCAATTTCGTTGTTTGTAATCCGTGTCAATCTTCTCCATCCTTAACCATCCTTGTTCCTTTAGGGTTTATTATTATCTCTTTAATGTTTTCTTATCTTTCTAAAGTATTTTATTTTCAGGTTTCCTTCAATTTAATGTCGATGGTCAAAATAACTCAGCCCCTTTAAACGGCGCCTCTAAGGCCAAGTTCAGACGCCATACTTCACACGAGGTGAGTCGGATGCAAATGAAAAAAAATCCTTTGTTCTTCCTCATTAGCATTCGACTCGGCTCATGTGAAGTACGTCGCCTGACCAGGCATCACTACCACAATCCATATGCACAATCTGAGGTGTTTTCTTGACTGAGTTAATTATAAACTGTTTACTTCTGTGCCAATGAGCTTGTTGTGGCACCTTTAAACAAAGGAGGCGACAAAACAGTTTTGGAAAATTTAAGCTCAGAATTTGCCATGCAAAACTGTAATGTGTATGATGATCAGATAAAAAAAAATTGAATAAATTTGTGAAATCCTACAACTTAGTATTGCATCAGGAATTTCTTAATCAGACAAATGAATTTTGAATAAATCATTTAGGGAAAAAATTAGTTCTGAATTTGTTATTTAAAACTGGCTGTGTAAGAAATACAATTTTGTAGGATAATAAAGAAACTGTTATGAATAAATTTTTTAAATCTTACAGACTGATATCGCATTTAATTTAGTAATAATTTCTTAATAGGCCAATTGAATGCGCATGGGATAGTTAGATAACATAATCACAAAAAGGTAGTTTTGGGAAGCCTTCTTTGTTTAAAGGTGGTAAAAATTATACCGTAGTTTCAAGCACCATCACGCTATTGATCTATCCTAGAAAAATAGCTCCTAAGATTTTTCATGACGTACTTCATAAAAACTAACAAAAAATGAAAATGTTGCCCAAACGAAGAAGTTGTGATCAAAAGTAAAAAAATAAGAAACACTCACCTGTTGCATGATGAATGCTGAAACTACAAAATTACTATGAATAGAAAATATTTTCTTGAATAAAGTTTCCCATTGAGCAGCTACGTTCCCAAAACAAGTTAATTTTAGTTTACAAAAAAGTCTTTTGAAAAATTGAAAATAGGACCAATTCTTCTCATGCATACCAAAAAAACTTGAAATGACAGCGAGGAATTTTAAGTCTTGAAGATATATATATTTTTTCAAATATGATTTTTAAATTTTCACCCACAAGATTTAATAAGTCAATGTTAGCAAAAAATATGGTAAGAAGTCTTGAATTAAATTTAGTGAAAAATGGATCCAGTAAATCACCGTCATTGTTTCTTTTTCAAAATTAGCATAAGGTTAATGTTGTAGCTTTTTTTCACAAAATCAGCCAAAGCAAATATTTGTTAAAGTCTAAACTTCTTTTATGAGACCCAAGATTAACCAATGGAGGTGAAAATTGAAAACAAAAAAATGTGAATTTCACCATAAAGCTGCTCAATAGGAATCTTGTGAATGGGCAAATAAGTGGCTTCTGTGAAATCAAATTTACTGTAATCATTATATGCTGCTGTATGAAGCATATGTCTGTACATATGCCAAAAAATAAAATGTAAAATTAGTTCCTCTTTAAGAAAAGAAAAACATGTAAATTGTCATTAGAACCCTATGAAAATATTTTTAGTTCAAAGGCCAGGAATTTAAAAATGGTAAATTTTTTATGTGCGACCTAAAATGTCAGTACACATAGGAAAAAAAGAAAATAAAAAGCAAGTTTTGGGTTTCTGCAGCAAATTGTTCCTTAATTGAACAATGATAATTGCAAAATTATACCTTTAATCTTAAGGTAATTTTGAACAAAATGTCACTTCTTTTATGTTTTATGTCTGTATGCATCAAAATAAAATAAAATTGAACAGTAATATTTTTAATTGATCAGAAATGGATTTTTCACTATTATAGAGTCATGATTAATTTGTATTAGTAAAGATTGCTTTTGGCAAAATGTTCCCCCTCTGGTATCATGGAATAGACCACTTTCAAAATAAAAAAAATTCATGGAAAATATGATGACAGTGAAAGTCTTAGAATATCCATGGAAAGAATTTGCACACAGCCACTTATTTGCAAATGAATGGCACACACACAACACACTGGTCAGTTCAATACTCTGTTTATATTGCAGACTAGTTACATGTGCATCAAAGTGAAATGAAAAGTGTTTTATAATTTATGAAATTTGTATCTGTTAAAATTTTCAAATAGGGTCCTTTCGATATCATTGGACGCGCCTTCCTGAGAACTAGAAATGAACATGCAAACGAGGCTTAGAGGACCGCGCGCGGGGAAAATTAAAAACAGAAACCGGTGCACTGTATGTAATGTGTAAGTTACCATTATTTTTCCAAAGTTATGGTGAATTTTTGTTCTGTAGCGAACTGCTTGAACAGTTCTAGGAATCGTCCGGATCTTTCCTTTTTCTGCTTCCCTTCCGAACAGAATTCTAGAAGGGTTTGGAAGAACTTTTGTCGACGAAATGATCCCGAATTCCGAGGTCAAAAAAACCCCCGGATTTGCAGTGCACATTTCGAGGCTTCCTCCATCAAAAATTCCCTTGGCGGGAGAAGAGAAATTATTCCAGGTGAATTGCCGAAGTATTTTAATCACTCAACAAACGAGGGTCCTGTTTCTTCTCGTGAAAAAAGACTGGATGATAGGAAGAAACGAACATCTCATGAGCAATGTCCTAAACCTAAAAAGAGTAGGACGGTTACAAAGGAAGGCAAAGATACCTGGGTCGCAACAAGCAACGAGGCAGTTCTTTTGGATCACAATTATTGTCAACGTCTTCTAAATAATGACAAGGGAACTCAAACAGACTTTCCTTTTGAAGATTTACAGGTTTTAAAAAGTGAAATTAATACTTTGAAGGAGGAAAACGCAAATCTTAAGGCAAAGTTGACAAACAGCAAGCAGCTGAAAAGAGAGCTATTTGTGGATGATGTTTTAAAAGATGACGAGTCAGTCAAATTTTACACAGGGATACCTAGCCTGGCTTGCTTAACAATGATATTTAATTTGTTAAAGCCCTTTGCAGAAAAACTTAAGTACTGGGACAAAAACAAAGAGAAGGAAGTTACGTATCAAAAAGATTCAAGCAAAAAAAAGCCTGGAAAGCAAAGATTATTGACCATTATGGAAGAGTTCATCTTAACTTTGGTGAGACTCAGACTTGGGCTTTTAAGCAGACATCTTTCAGATATATTTGGAGTATCAGAGGGAACAGTTAGCAAAGTCTTTACAACTTGGGTTTGTTTTCTGTCTACAGTTTTTCGTGACATTCTCCTTAAATGGCCTTGTAAGGAAGACATTAAGAAAACTTTACCACGGTCTTTTTGTAAGTTTCCTAGCACAAGAATAATAATAGACTGTACTGAGATATTTTTACAAAAGCCAACATCCCCTAGTGCCCAGAGGGCCACCTGGAGTAACTATAAACAGCACAACACAATGAAAGCACTAGTGGGAATCTCACCTACAGGTTATTTCACCTTTGTTTCTAAACTATGGACTGGAAATGTCAGCGATAGATATATTACTGAAAAAAGTGGTCTATTGGACAAACTTGAAGAGGGGGATTCTGTTATGGCAGACAAAGGCTTCAACATCAGGGATCTGCTTACAAGAAAGAAAGTAGCACTTAATATCCCACCACTTTGCAAAGGTAACTCACCCTTTAAAGTTTAGTGGTTTAGTTAGATAAAGGGAGTTTCAGAGGGAAGGAATGAATCTAATTGGTAGTAACAATGAAGTTGAAGTTACTTAACAGGTACAAATTCTTATCAGTATTTTTATTAATGGTTAAGGCAAGCTGCTCATCAGGGAGATACATGTAACCATTACTTTAACTCAATCTCACAAATATGTTTATAAAGGCTGCAGTTCCCATCATATGTGATCTCTTTTCTAGGTGCTTTGATATTTAACATAAACAGCTTTGACTGAAAAACAGCAAGTACTTCTCTATCAGTAGCTTCTCAAGTTGGCATTTACTTAATTTGAAATCTCTTTTTTTACTCAGGAAAGCAACTGTCTAAGAAGGCAGTAAAATCTACCCGTGCCATTGCCAGTGTTCGGATCCATGTAGAACGTGCCATTGGACGACTTAAGGACTTTAGAATTCTACAAGGGAACTTTCTTGTTCCAATGCTGCCCATTGCTGACAACATTTTTAGTGTGTGTGCTGCTCTGTGCAATTTGCTACCACCCCTGGCTAAATAACTTCTGCTGCCTTGTGAGCTGAGAAGCACAATAAGTTTGTAACTTTGAACAATTACCAGTCAGTTTATGTTAATGGTTAATAACACATATCAAAAATCTTCTTTAGACCCACTGAGGAATCATCCAGCATTGAGCATCAGCATTCACCACCAATGATAGTCCCTTATAATGATTTAAGTATGTCATGGTGAAAGAGTTCCTGAACTATGTACTTCAAGAAAAAGTTTCTCAGCTTCTCAAGCATTTCGTTCCACAACTCACTGTCAAACTTGACATTGACAATCAATATTCCTTTGAAGGTATAAATAACTAGATCACAGCAATGAATCCCTGTTATTCCCATCAGACCCTGAATTTGATAGTTCCATTTTGTTTCTTTTTTTAGTATATATTTGTCACCAACAAACACGAGCTTCTCCTCAGCTGCAACCTGTGGAGGGAGATTTCTTTTTGCATACATGCTCTTAATTTCAATTAACTTCTTCTGACAGCACTCACAAATCCTGACACCATCAGGACTGGCTCCCAAGAAGGGCCATAGTGTGTTTACTATTAGTCCACTGTTTTTTATTGACAACTTCTCATGGTTTCTCTTTTGTTTTTTAATGTAGAGATCAAGTGCTTTCTTTTCCTTTTCATGACCCCATGTTAACTGTTTTGGCATTGCATCTTCAGCAATTGGACAGTAATTCATAAGATGCTTCACAGTGTTTCTCTTGTCTGTGCTCTCTCTGAGGTGGCACACGGTGTAAAATGAGGAAGCTGTAATTCTTCCTGCCCTTTGATCAAACCAAAATTGGGACTGGGATTGATTGACAGTCTTTTTGTTGATCATTTCTGCTTGCTCTTCATTAAATGAAATAGACTCAAGGAACTCAGTTGCAAGTTCTGTAGAGACTGTAGGTGTCACTTTTTCAATATTAACAGAAACAAACACTTTAGCGTAATCACTCATTGAATAAACATCAACACTTTGAACACTTTCTTGTTTACTGACATTTAAATCATCACTTATCAAAGCCCTGATTTCTTCCTCTGTTTGCCCTGGTTCTTCAGCTGAATGTAAGAAAGGGAGAGCTGAAGAACCTGGGAATGTTTCCAGCAACCCAGCTTTGAACTGTTGTTCTAATTCAGCTGGGTCATAAGGAATACAAAGTGGATTAAAATCTCTTGGCTTTGCAGAGTCTTTTACTGTCACACCATAGCCACCACTATTTGTTTGTAGCTCCTGAATAGGCAAACTTCCCTCATTTCTCTTTCCTTTCTTTTTCCACATGCATTGTCTTGATGTACATGACTGGAGATCATTGAATCGTACGCTTGCTTCCAGATCAAACAGTGCTGCAGCTATGTGGCGACAACCTCCATCTGCCCTATCAAATAGAGACCAAGATGACTGATATTTATCAAACATTGTCCTCACACAAATAAAATGATCAAAAAAAGCAAGTGATTTTCAGTCATCTGCTTGTTTTTTCTGTATGTTAATCTTATAGCAGAGTGAAACATTTGGTACACTGAAATGTAGCCAATAGCTTAATTTTTTTTTTCTTTGAAAGTTAGTAGTGATATATTATCACACAAGTTTCATTTTTATTT
>JAHPZR010008376.1:0-12500 GCA_019787425.1 Platygyra sinensis
GCCCTAGCAAGCAACAATTGCATTTCGTTTTCAATTCTGTTGTCCGCTACTTTACATGATGTGAGGTGAGATGCGACATCCAAGTTACAATCTCTGAGGGTGACACACGAAAAATCATCAGGGTTTTTCCAGTTGGATCCGCAAGGAAAAGAAGACTTCTCTTTAAGTATAGAGGAATAACTACACGATGCCATCAATAGCAATACGGAGAAAACTGAAAAATATTAAGCTGACGTTGTTTCTCGAACTATCTAATTCGAATTTAAAACCTGACCAAGAAAATGACAATGCTATTTTTTGAACGTGACTGTGTCTCTGTCACGCTTCATATTTTTCAACTGTTCAATTAATCCACTTAATCGAAGCACACCGCAACACACGTATTTGGCGAAAATGTTTAATGAGAGAGTAACTGACTCTATATCCGGTGTGAAAACGATCAGAAAACATTTCTTAGAAGAACAGCTTTCAGGTGAAGCTTGAACAAGTATTGTTCCAAGATGTTATTTACGTTGGTACTTGATCGGCCGGTTGAATCAAGCGCTGTAATTAAATTGTTATAGAGTGATGGAACAGGTATCGTTGAAAAGTATTGTACTTGTTTGATAATTTAGGAGTCGAAATGGTACTAGAATAGTGATGGTAAATGTTTGCTTTTCAAAATTGTCAATCAATCATAAGCGGTTTGAAACTTTCAAACCCATTGTCTCTGCGTGACCACGGTCGGGAAAGCAATCCATACGGAATCAGTCAAAATAGCCACGAGATTTTTTGCTCTCGATACGTTCACTTTAGCGGGCCAAAAACGATACTTTGGGAGAACAAAGTACAAAGATAAAGCTCTGATTTCAGTTATAAATTTATTTATAAATTCGTATACTAGGTGTTTTATAGGCTTTTGAAGTTGACCTTAATTTTAGGTTGACCTAAATGATTGAAAGGTCACTTTTTTCAACGGATCAAAATGTAGACTCAAAATTAGAAGTATTGCATAATTTTTTGATGTCAGTGTAGCTCTAAAGACTGTTATTTACCTAGCAAAGCGGCAAATCCGGGTTCCTTTCTGTTTTTGTGTACGAGATACTTGAAATTGCACAGATTTTCATCATTTTCTGGGGGGTCAAACGGCCGTCCATCCCTTATTTTTAACTTTTGGGTCTTTCGTAAGAACAAAAGCGCGATAGAACTTTTTAAGAGAAAATCCCAGCATCTGTCCTACATCTAGCGGCAAGTCGAAAATTTTTTTTTTTTAGATTTCGCTCATGGTCCCAGGTTTTGTAATGTATTAAGTACCATTTATCAAGGTACAGTTTGTTTGCGAAAATGTCTTTTTATTTTCGAGATATGGAATGTACACTCGGAATGACTATAATATGCTAATTTTGAGGCCATAATTTAACACCACTTTCGTGACCTACTGTAACAAAACTAAACAAGCTACAGTATCAGTTACAACTCAAAGTTGATGTATAATGTCTACTTGTCCATATTTATCATTATCCGTGGATTTGCTACCGTTTCAAATTTGTAACGGATTTTTATACGGACCATACCATTTTCTCATTAGGAAAGTTACCTCGTAACAAATTGAATTTTAACTATGTGCGACGTGATAGAATTGCTTCATTGTAGAGTATGTACAACTAGAAATGACAGTTGTTGAACGTGTGTAAAAATTGGTTTGTGTAATTGAGTTGTTTTTGCTCGAGAGACGGTTCAATTCGAAGAAAAATTCAATTTAAAGTAGCTCTGAAATTGACAATGATGGTTACATAATTACTTTACAAATTTAAATTTAACAGTCGCTGCTGACAGCAGTATCGCGCATTTAAAAGCAAGACCGAGAAAATACAGAAAACAATCTCATTGGTTTTAGAGTGAATTCGAAAACTCCAGCGTGTGTTCATCGATTATGACATTATATTCCTCCCTAAGTTTTCGTCTGTTGTGTCACGCAACGCAGACTTTCATAAACAACAAGTCGCATGTTTTAGATTTGACGTGTTTCCTGGCGAACTCGTTTCTAATTCTGCACTGATCAGCGTCACATTTTTGTCTTTGGTTTCTGTTTCCGGCAATGTTTTTGAGCAGACTCCTAGTTGTATTATTTTCCGGTCGAGAAGAAATGCAAAAATCACTTTGTGTAACTTGACATCAACAAACGTGCTTATATCAAAAAAGTTATCACCGGCAGTAAACTTTTAGAAACACTACAAACACGCCAGTGGAGGAATTTGAAGTGGAATCTGCATGTTTCGAATCTGTTAGTCGAGGATCGATATTACTAACCAACGAAGGAAACGGCAATTTTGTTATCTTTTACAGTATCAGAGTCAATAAGTTAATTATAAATAAGGATTGTAAAAGCCGAAAGTCGTCGCAATGAATTCCTTTCAAAAGACATTTCGCATCCAGATTGCGCAATCATTTCGACTTTTTGAGACTTTTCCGTACTTATTTTACTTCGTAACGATAATAAATGATGAATTGAGCACTACACACGACCTTGCCGAGGTAGGCTTTTGGAACCTTGATTGACAACAATTGATTACTATCTATCGCGACGTACCAGATAATTGACCAGTTGGTTAGTTGTTGATCACAATTATGGCGGAGATTTGCTGCTATTTTAAGTCAATTGTTGGAGGACAGTGTAGTTTTGACAGAAAAGATCGAAAAGGTGACACTCGAGTAATCCCATTGCTAAGTTGCCAAAAAGACATTTCAGGTCACTTGAGCACGTACAAGTTCAGTGGTCCTGAAAATGAAGTGGATTTGATTTTGTGTCGTGCTGGCTTTCCGAATTTTGCACACAACACTGAGAGCATGACAATCTGCCCAAGTCATCGTTCAAAACTGGGAATAGGTTGGAGCCGAGGGTCTACCATTAAATGTAGGGTACCTCAATCTCTGTCAGGGCATGGTAGAGGGAAAACCGCAAAGTGGCCAAAAGCTGAGCGCGGAATTGGAAAGCGAGAATCTGCTCTTATTCTGAAAGAGACGGGCGTATTTATCCAAGTTGGTTCAGGTACGTGCTAAGTATAGTTTCATTATTCATTGTGCATTATTGAACCACTGAGTAATGGCATACTGCATATTACAGGTGTTTGTATAAACTGCAAGAAAAAGATTTCAGCAAATCAAGATAAGAGTGAGATTGCAAGGACTGCAGACGTTGCTTCAGAGCTGAGTAAAATGCAACTGGTATGTACATGTAGATAGCTATCAAGTTTATAACGGCTTTGTCCGCACTTGAAACTCAATACTGCAGGCCCCACTTTCAGGAGTTCCCAGCCGTGATGAAGAGAACCTTGATACAAAAAAAATACATTCGATAGAACTTTATACGACCAAATTGTAAGCGTTGTATTGGCAAAATTCTTGGGTTGCACGTGACGTCATCATTTTGTTAAATTCAAAACTAAAGAGCTACCAAAGTTATTATCTTCATCAGGAATGAGAGGGGGTAAATTTATATCTGTGAACACTTTTCAGCTAAAGAACATGCGTCGTCTAGAAACAGTAACATTTTGAATTTCAGAGTTATGGAGGTGCGTGACATAAGCTATGAATGTGTGAATGTGTCTGTCGAAAGATACATACTTATCTCGGGATTTTTAGCCTTTTTAGAGGTTAAAGTATTAGGAAAAGTGTTTATCTAAATGTTTGCTTGATCGGTTCAGATAATAAGTGGCCTAGATGGCCAAAGTAAGTTTATTAATTTTCCGGCCGCCATGTTGGTGTCTCTTGGAGGTACACCAAAATGGTGGCTCCATACTGGGCTCTGTAAATTTGTGCAAAATATTTGACAAATATTAGAAGATCGGGAAAACGTACAGATCTAAAACTTAGAGAAGTACCCTAAATATTTATCTCCTATGACAATGTAATTCCTTGAGTTTATTCACTGAATAGTTTTCGAATTATTTTTGTGTCTGCTGCATTTATAATGCATGCAGACACATAGATAAGCTGTAAAACTCGCGACCAACTACTTCATATACGAGAAGATCTCGGATGTACACTTGACGTTTCACTGCACACTCTATTTGGTGACACGATACATGAAGTATGCACGCGGGTGTAATACTTTCGGGTGCAAGCTTCGTTCCTCAGGGGAATAATCTATCCAATTGGAAACGAGAAAAGGACAAAGGAAAGAGGTCGTGGCAAACGACCAATTTTCGGGGAGATTCGGAACCAATCAAGTCTGAGAAAAGGACAACGTCAAATCCGTCAAACCATGTGCTTTCGTAAACGTCTCGCTGGTAGTTCTTTCATCGATGTCCTCATCCAGTGTATTCTTGTTTGTCATCCAGTGTATTCTTGCTTGCAAGCTAGGTGAGTGATCTTTTTGCTTTTCATCTTTGTAATGGATTTCTTAAAGGGTGTCTTCTCAGTTTGTCACAGCATTCGCACTGGGTGTCGCTCCGGCCGAGTGAAAGGTGTTCAAAGATGCTTTGAAGTTGTAAATTATCGATTGAAGCTTACTCGGCGGCAACACGATGACCGCCCGGCTATTTTGCAACTGCCCAGGACGCAAAATAAGCTTTATGAGCCCCATTTGGGGAATAGAAAGGCCCTCCGGGGAATATATGAGCCCCATTTGGGGAATGAAAAGCCCGTTATGGGAATTATTGAGCCCCATTTGGGGAATGAAAAGCCCGTTATGGGAATTATTGAGCCCCATTTGGGGAATGAAAAGCCCGTTATGGGAATTATTCAGCCCCATTTGGGGATTACAAAGCCCACTGAGGGATTAAATGTGCCCTGTTTACGAAATGAATTTGGCAGAAGATACATGTATTTCACTACACAAGTGAAAACACCTGTCACTGGACAAACATGTACGAAAGCTGTGGCGATTTCATACAGAGGAGAGAAACCTAGAGCTAGTGTTCTTTGTGAAAAGTATTATCTAAGCATTCCTTTTAACAGATCTTTTCATACAATTGAGAGGCTTGATATGCCGGGAGTTTCCATCATTGGCGTAGCGCCATCATTCAGAGAATTCCATAAACACTCCCTGGGGAAACATTCCAAGTTAGTTAAAGTAAAACGACGTAGAGACCGAGAGCCGTCTAGAATTCCGGTAAAAAAGATAATAAATTCTATGAAGAAAAGAAAAGCCAGATGCAAGCTTAAGTTCATTCTTAAGAAATACACCCCTAAATCTTCACGATTATACAGCTTTGCGACTGACTTTAAATTATGGTATGTGATGTATTTGCACAGATGCAACTGTTTTTTTACTAATTTTGCCGCTTTTAAAAGACTGACAACAAAGAAGCTGTCACAAAAAAGAAAGCAAACTAGATGGTGTTGTTCAGATAAAGTTCAAAACTCGACTTCCCTCACCAAAAGATATTCCGTGTCAAGAATTAATCTTTTGAGATCAGGTGATGTTGAATTAAATCCAGGCCCTGAACAAAATGTGGACAATCAGACGAGATTGTCAGTAGATTCCGCAACATTGCTTTGCTTGCGATTAGGACAGCTAGGATTGAGAGCTCTTGATGTAGGTGGTGCAGGTGACTGCTTTTTTAGGGCAGTATCACATCAATTGTATGGTAATCCCAATAGTCACTTTCACATCAGACAAGCTGCTGTTCAGTACCTTAGGCATAACCCTGAACGTTTCATTGAAAGCAATACTCAGAATTCATGGAATGATTACTTAACAATTATGTCAATGCAAGGTACCTGGTGTGATGCACTAACTGTGCAAGCAGTTGCAGAATCACTAAATATACAAATTTATATTGTAGAATCTCATGCAAATTTTGGACAGGTAACTTTGATACAGCCACATCATTCATCACAGCAGCAACCAAGAACAATATATATAGGTCATGTTAATGAAGTACATTATGTATCAACAGTACCAAATAGCTCTTGCTCAGGAAATGAGCACTATAACAGTAAGTATTATGATTTCAATAATTTCACTGAACAAAATGTTCTTTCTGAACAAGTTTATAATAGTAGTCGAAAAAGAAAACACAATTCTGATCTGAAGAATATCAGGATAAGCACTGAGAGTAGTGAAAACAATAAAAAGCAAAGTTCAGCGACTAAACAAAATAAAACTAATGAGCAGAAAAAGAAATGGAATTCTTACATGAAGAATTACAGGCGTACCAGAAGGGCTAGTAAAAAGAATCAAGTGTATGAATGTGACAATGAAAGACAAAAATCAACCACTGAACAGAAGACAAAAACTGATTTTCAAAAACCAAAAAGGGAAAAAGTACAAAGTATTGCTGCCTTAATTTCAAGGTTTCATAACATTGTTTCCCAGGGCCCATTATATATCTGTAGTTGTTGTGATCAGCTGTGGTATAAACACAGTGTTTCTCCAGCTGCTAAAATAAGAAATTCTAACCCTGCTGCTGAAAAATATCTTTCAAACTCAAAAAGTGTTAACAATAAAGAGTGGCTATGTAGAACTTGTCATAATCACTTAGCAAAGGATAAAGTTCCACCTATGGCCGTCTTGAATGGAATGAAATTCCAAAAAAAACCAGATTTTTTTGACCTCAATGAATTGGAATGTAGGCTTATAGCTCCAAGGCTTGCTTTTCAAAAATTAATGCAAGCTCCAAGAGGAAGGCAGCTGAAAATACAAGGGAATGTTGTAAATGTGCCAGCAGAAGTGTCTGATACTGTCAATATGTTACCAAGGTTACCTAATGATACTGGTACAATTAAAGTCAATTTAAAGAGAAAATTGCAATACAAAAGTTCAGCATTGTCTCTCAATATTAGACCTCATAAAGTTGTTCAAGCAGCCAATTGGCTAATTAATAATAGCAGCCTCTACAGACAGGAAGGAATCACACTAAATCAAGATTGGGGACTGCAGTATGCTGCAAACTGTTTATTAGATGATATAAATACTGAAAATCAAAGTGAACAATTACAAGAAATAGAAAACAGCAGTAGCTGCAATAAGCAAAATGGAAATGAAGACAATATTAGTGATGATCAGTGGACTGAGGATGAAGCAGAAACACCTGCTGGTGTTACTGACACCATGTTGGCCAACACTCATTATTTAGAAGACAGTCAGCCTCAACATATTTTAAATGTTGCCCCAGGAGAGGGAACCAAACCCTTAAGTATATTCAGAGATCAATATTCTGAAGAGTTAGCATATCCTGGTATATTCCTTGGTCGAGGTCGACCAGAAAATAAAGATAGACTAGCTAATGTTCATTATAGTGACATTTGTAAATCTGAACTAAGACGATCAGATAGGAGAGCTGCTATGTGTGTTGAAAATATATTCTTCAAAACAAAAAAGCTTCAAATGAAAATTCTATTAGGAAAATCACAAGTTGCACTTAGGAAGTGCAAAGGAAATAACAAATCTTTAAATGCAGGGCAGTTGAAATGTGAAGGAGCAATTGAGCACTTGATTCATCTTGATGAAGGATTCCAATTCTTGAAAGCATTGAGAGGTAGTCCACCATATTTTGAAAAAGCTAAGAAAGACTTGTTTGCAATGATAAGACAATTAGGACCAGCTTCTATATTTTGTAGCTTTTCTTCAGCAGAAACACAGTGGATACATTTCCTACGAATACTTGGTCAGGTAGTAGATCACAAAGACTACACTACCACTGAGCTTGAAAATATGACCTGGGATGAGAAATGCAGGTTAATTCAAAGTGACCCGGTAACATGTGCACGACATTTTGATTATCAAATAAGTCAATTTCTCACAAACTTTCTTTTCGATAAAGCCCAACCATTAGGGAAAATTTCTGATTGGTTCTACAGAGTAGAATACCAGCAACGGGGTTCACCCCACATACACATGCTGATATGGCTTGAAGGTGCACCAGTATTTGGAGTTGATGATGATGCTGTTGTTACAGATTTTATTGACAAGATAATTAGTTGTCAGTGGCCAATGGATAATCCAGAATTACATCAACTTGTGAAAAGACAAATTCACAGACATTGTCACACTTGTAGGAAGAAATCAAAGAATGAATGTCGATTCAAATACCCACAACCTCCTATGAAAGCAACTGAAATTCTTTATCCTTTAGAAGGAGACATGCCACAAAATAAAATAAAACAGTACAAAGACACTTGGAAAACAATCAACAAACAATTAAATGATATGAAAGAGGGTGAATCTATAACCTTTCAGCAACTGCTTGTCAAGTTAAAAGTTACTGAAAATGAATATCGATTAGCTGTCAGGTCATCTTTAAATGCACCAACTGTGTTTTTAAAAAGAAAACCCAACGAGTTAAGAATAAACAACTATAATCCTGCTTGCCTCGAGGCTTGGAGAGCAAATATGGATATCCAGTTTGTCCTTGATGTGTATGCATGTGCCATGTATATAGTTTCATATATTTCTAAAGCACAAAAAGGAATGAGCCAACTCTTAAGACAAGCATGTGATGAGGCCAGAAAAGGAAATTCTAGCATAAAGCAACAAGTCAGAGACATTGGAAACAAATTTTTAAACAGTGTTGAGATAAGTGCACAAGAAGCTGTTTACATTGTTTTACAGCTTCCTATGAAGAAGTGTTCTCGTCAAGTAATATTTATAAATACCACTCCTCCTAATGAAAGAGTGCGGCTTTTAAAGCCAATAAATGATATTCAAGAAATGGATGATGATTGTGAAGATTTATACACCAATGGTCTTTTGCAAAGATATGCAAAGCGCCCTTTGAGTCTTGAACACCTGACTTTGGCAGATTGGGCTGCATGGTATGACTCAGGAGGAAAACCATATATAAAAAAATCATTTACAAAGGATGCTGATAACCTTCCATTAGAAACAGCTGATAGTGATGGAAATGATGATGACCTTCTTGATTGTAATGCTACTGAGAGCAAAAATAACAAAAAAAGATCAAAAGCCAGAATTATTAGAAGTGTTTGGTATAACCGTGAAAAAACCCCAGAAAAACACTACCGCGAACTAATAATGCTCTTTACGTCGTGGAGAAATGAAGACACTGATTTGTTGGCTAATTTTTCTTTTTACCAAGAACGTTTCTTAAATGTAAAAGATTGTATAGAAGAGCAAATGAAATTATATGCTGTTTGCAGTGACAACTTGGATAAAATCCAGGAACACTTGAATGAGATTGATGGTGATAATGATAACTTTGACTCAATAGCACCATTAACACAAAACATAGAATACCAGGATGAGGCTGAGGGTCTTCAAGATTTGCATCCTGATCTCAATGAAAGCTATGATCTATCAGAAGATGTAGGAATTCCTTCAGCAGTTGAAAGTAGTGAACCACTGGTACTAAATGAATTACAAGACCAAGACTACAGACAGTTAGTGCAAACACTTAACCAAAAACAAAAAGAATTTTTTTATCATATCTTGCATCTTGTTAAAACAACAGACAAACCATTCTACTGTTTCCTTTCTGGAGGTGCTGGGGTGGGTAAATCCCATCTTATCAAATCACTGTATCAAGCAGCACTGAAATATTACAACTCCAGAGCTGGTGAAGACTTTAATGAGGTTAAAATACTGTTACTAGCACCTACTGGAAAAGCTGCTTTTGGTATAAAAGGTAATACAATACACAGTACTTTGGCAATCCCAGCAAGTCAATCTCTAAAGATTTACAAGCCTCTCGACTCGAGTAGACTTAACACCCTAAGATGTAAACTTCGGGCTGTCAAACTAATATTTTTGGATGAAGTTTCAATGGTTGGCAATACTATGTTTAATGTTCAAATAAATAACAGATTAAAAGATATTATGGGCAGTAAAGAACCATTTGGAGGTGTAAGCATCATTGCTCTAGGTGATTTATTTCAGCTGGAGCCTGTTATGGATGCCTATGTGTTTAAAGATATGAAAAACTCAGAATATGGAGCCCTTGCCCCTAACCTGTGGCATGAACTTTTTACAATGTTTGAATTAGATGAAATTATGAGACAGAGAGAGAGTAAAGAATTCGCCCAACTCCTTAACAGGTTAAGAGAAGGTAATCACACTTCAAATGACATATCAAAACTTAAACAGAGGTGTATTTCAGAAAATTCTATAAATTACCCAATTGATGTTCCCCATTTGTTCATACAGAATTCAAAAGTTGACAACTTTAACTATAGAGTTCACATGGCTGCAACTGGTGACAAGTATACAATTAAAGCCTTAGATGGGGTTGTCGGAGCTAACTCTGCAGAACTCAGAGATAAGATTTTGAAACAAGTTCCACTTGATCCTAGGAAAACCAAGCAATTAGCTTTCAACCTTCAACTTGCTGAAGGTGAAAGAACAGAACTTGCAGTGAATTTAAGGACTGATGATGGTATGACAAATGGTGCTGCTAATATTATAAGGAAGATACAATTACATGATAGAAACAAGCCTTCTGGAATAATATGGGTAGAATTTGACCATGCACATGTAGGAGAAAAAACTAGGCATGATTATAGGCACTTATTTGTACAAGGTATTCAATGCACATGGACTCCTATCAAACCTTTTACTGCACAGTTTGCAGTTGGAAGAAACAGAAATGCTCAGGTTGTGAGAAAGCAGTTTCCACTGAGACCTGCAGCTGCTAAAACCATTCACAGATCACAAGGTGATACGGAGACAAGAATAGTGGTTAACTTCAGCACTAGGAGAACCATACCTCACATACATTACGTAGGATTAAGTAGGGTAACAACCATTGAAGGACTTTATATTACTGACCTTTGCGAAAGCAAGATAGCTGTCAACTCTGATGTGAAAGCTGAAATGCAAAGTTTAAGAAAAGAAAAGCAACTAAAGCTTTCTGTTACTCCTATCTACCAAAAAGACAAAACTACTTTTAAGGTATGCTTCCTTAACTCAAGGTCATTGCACAGACATATTGAAGACATCCGCAAAGATGCAAACTTTTCAAGCATTGATGTCAACATTTTCTCTGAAACAAGGCTAAGCCATATAGACAAAGATTGCGACTATACAATAAATAAATATACTTTATTTAGAAATGATAACCAATCTGCAACTCTCAACATAAGACCTTATGGTGGTACAGCAGTGTACAGCAGAATACCTTTCGTTGCTGGATACCCACTTTGCCAAAATACTTATGGGGTTGAGTTAACTGTCATCAAAGTTACAACAATTCCACTTGTTACCATAGTAGGTGTCTATCGGTCACCAAAGGTTCCAATTGGTCTATTGCGCAGGGCACTAATGCAAGTTCTTAGCCTTCGTAGTTCTAACTTCAATATATTTATTGGCGACTTCAATGTTAACTGGTTAAATGAAAAAGAAAAACTTCCTCTGCAAAATTTGTTTATTGAAGAGAACAATTACAGACAATTAGTATCATTGTTCACTACTGATAACAGGACTACTATTGATCATATCTATACTAATCTTCCACAGTCACAAGTTAGTAGTATTGAAATTTTAGAGACATATTTCTCTGACCATAAAGGAATTTGCCTAGAAGCCAACTTCCCTCATTCATGAAATACAACCAACCTTCATAATTGTTATTTCTCAGTGTAATACTATTTGCAATGTGCTATAAATTATCATTTTTACGGAACTAAACGTATGTATGCATCATCTTAATTTTCTTACTCTTGTAAACCAAAATGACATAATCGACTTGCTTTGATAAATATTACAGCAACCCAGATTCCATGAAACAGTAAAAGCACTAAAGAAAAATATCAAGATAATTATTTACAAGTACTACTAACTGTATAGTTGTGTAAGTATTATATCAGCATAATAGAAGCATTTCTACTTGTATATGTTAGCATTATATGTCTGTAAGCATCTTTCAAGACCCAAAAGCATCATTTTCTGTAATTTTTTGGCAACTAGTAAAATCTACTTGAAACTCTATTGCATGGTGGCCCTTTCCTGAACAGCAGAATGTATATGGAGTTTCAATGACTTGGTAAGTATAAATTCCATAGTATAAAGTATTTGGGGGGGATGGATCGGAGATAATTAAGGTATAAGTATAATTTCATTAATTTATTCAATCTTCATATTCCTCTTTTTTATTTCTCAACAGTAATGGCTGAAAACCTGTCACATTCTGACACATTAGAAGGATACATCCATAACATATCACCAGTGTACCATGACAAGTATTTCGAGTTCCAGATGCAACTTGAGCCGAAACTGAAACTATCAGAGCAGTCTGTTTCTCCCCAGAAAAAGGAAACAATTTGCTGCCTATGACCACAACAACAGTCCTGTTAAAATAGAGAGTTTTCAAATTGACCCTACATCAAATGCCAAAGATGTCCTCATGGGAGATGATGTTTCTGTTGAAGATTGTCCCAATACCAACTTTCAGAAATCAGAGAACTGCCTTTAACAATGAATACTGCAGTAGCAAAAACTGCTCGTGTAGGGCAACATAAAGCAGTAAAGGCTAAAGTAGCTAACCGTACCAAAGTAAAGAAAGACAACTCTGGCAGGTTCAACATGGTACATGCAGTACTTGTAGACCCATCAAGTTCTTTAA
>JAHPZR010008376.1:27500-42500 GCA_019787425.1 Platygyra sinensis
GTTCAATATCAAAGAAGTACACGGTAAATCAAGGCAGCATATCTCTGTCAACCTATTATTTGGAGTATGGCCGCCATGTTGCATGACTCCGTCGTCGTCGTGCGCGCCCACGAGCAATGCCCCTAGCCATGATAACCATGAGAAAATCAACTCATGGGTTTCCTTTTCTTTCCTATAATTATTATGGGTATGGGGCTGGGTATGGGGCTGGGTATGGGGCTGGGTATGGGGCTCCGCTTGGCAGCCCGAGGGGCTGCCGGAGCTCCACTATAAATAACCTTTATTACAGAATGAACTACAAAAGTCTAACAGTTACTGCTAATCTCTTGCGGCTTTAATTACCTTTTTATTACTGACAATCCCACATGCCGTGTGGTTCTCTTGACGGTTTGCTTTGCATATAATTTGCCTGTCTGGTACTAGTATTCCAACCACGCTTGAAACTCATCAAGATAGATCTCTGCATGCCGGGATTATCAGTATTTTAGCAAGGCGAATGACAAGAATTTCTGTGGTGAAAAAATCTGCATCCATAACAAGCTGATAAAAAGTCAATCTCCACATAAAGCGACTCATTTCAGAGGCCAACTTTTTCAGCTACCTTGTATCTTTCCTTTCTTTGACTTTCTCTTTGGCGGATCGCTTACGGTTCTAGTTTTGTTTCGTACGCTGCCTTCTTCACAAACGTTTTGCTCACAAAAAGTGTTTATGCTATGCAATTCAAAGACAAACCACATTTTCTCTGCATAATAGCCCTCCATCTCAGCAAAATTGCAAATTACTTTGTCATAATAACTGAGCGATTATTCCTGATCCAACGACGATCCAACATGATGGCCGTGAAACTGACACCACGAAATGAACACGAATATTGTCATGGATACATTTGATCGATGTCCACCAAAACTTAGTTTTTGAAATCGTTGAAGGGTGCGTGTGACCCACAGGCGTCCCAAGCTCACGTTTAGAGAAAGCGAAGAATTGATTATCTTTTTATACATAAAGGCGTCACGTCACGGCTGTGCGAGTTGGAACGTGACCTTTCATCAAATGGGGTGTTATGTTACACGAGAACCGTTGAAAATTTGAGCGCTTTATAACACGTTGTATGGGTAATAAAGTATTGTTGATTTACAACGCTAAATGCTTTGAAATATCCACGTTTTTTAAGTAAGATGATTGAAACAAACTTACCTCGTGTGTGTCCGTTGTGCTTTTTCGTTATTTTCGCTGTTTGGGGCGTTTTATGCCATCACTGTTCTTCCCTCCATAAGATGGAGTCAAGGCAGCACACTCGGGTTTTGACCGTTGTCAACTCGGAGGCGGTTTGCGTCCAGAAAATCCGTCTGATCGGAATTTTTTTCGCCCACAGTTAAGGCTCTATGATCCTTGCACCCACACAAATGTCTCTTCTTCAAAAATCCTTGCGCATTAGAAATAGAAACACCAGCTGCTTTCGAAATGAGGCTATACTGCAAATATATAAGCTTATATGCACATTCATCTATATGCCAACTATACTTTAACAGGCCTACCGGCCTGATCACTTACGATCAGCCAAATAAACTTTCCAAAGGTTCAGGACTGCGAACATGGAAGTCACCTATGCCCTTGTCGAATTGTCTGTGATTTTTCTTATTGAATCCACAATGAACAGAACCGTTTCAAGGCGCTTCATTCCGGAAGAAAAAGCTTGGCTGAGTGCGTGTTGACCGAACATTATGTTGACTGACATCTGCCGGGGACGCTTTCGTACGTGACAAGTCTCATCCCCGAAACTTGAGAACGTTACAAATACATGCTCAATGGCGGGAAACAGGAGGCGGGAAACCATTATCTGTAGTCACATTATTGTCTATCTTTGACTTTTTGATGGCTACAAAATTGTGAAATGGACAGATGACTGGCATTTCATGGCATTCGGTACTACCAAAAGGCTTTTAAATTAGAACCACGTCGAGACAAGCCATCTCATATGAAGCATCTTTAATTGCAAGTAGCTAAACATCTGGCCCCGGTTGTTCAAAGGCTGGATAACGCTATCCAGTGGATAAATCGCTATCCAGTGGATAAATGTTAACAAAACAAACCACGTTATCCACTGGATAGCGATTTATCCGCTGGATAGCGTTATCCTGCCTTTGAACAACCGGGGCTTGGTGGATGCTAAATACTAATCTACTTCGATTTTATTTGGAAATCCGCAAGTATAACACTGGAAAGTGCCATCTTCTCCAACTATTTCTATGTATATACAGTTTCTACAGATATCCCTGATATCAACAGCGTTTAAGATGCCATCATCACGCTTGACTGCAGTAATGTGTGTGGATGCACTTGTCCAAAAGCATAAGATTGCTGTGAGCAATACTTCACTGTCGAACAGTTTCTCCTGAATGATAAACAGAAACGAAATAAGACTTATAAAATCATTTGAAGCGCTTTTTCGTTCGTCTCATTCATGGGCAATGTTTTGAAAGAGCTGCAAATTTACAAATAGTGTACAGTACCGATCAGAAGAAACCTAACAGGGAACGCGTTTGCGAACGGGAACGGAACGGATACAGAACGGGTATGAGAACGGGAACGGGACGGTTACAGAACGGATACAGAATGGAAATGGAACGGGAACGGAACGGATATGGAACGGATACAGAAATATACAGATACGGATACAGAACGGTAACTGATCAAATCAAAGTGCTCTGTGAGCAAATTCGTGAACTGAGCAATCGAATTAAAATATTTTTTGGATCATATGTTTAATATTATTTGGTTTAGGAAATATCGTGGCTGGTTTTCATGTTTAGAGTACGGGCAGTGGTTCAGTGTTCACTCATAACGTACCAAAGAAAAAAAAGTAATAGTTAGATAAGAAGGCATTACAATTGAAACGATCATGCTTATACATTTGACAAGGGTGGACAATGTCATGTTTTAAACATTTTTGTTTCTGGTTCACCAAGAAATAGTTGGCAGCAAATGTGGTTGAAAAGTGAACATTTGGAAATATTGAAAAATCAAGGGTAATACTGTCTTAATGAAAACATTAATCATTCTCTCTTTATCAAATGAGATAAACAGAAACTAGTTTTAAGTTTTGTTGCCATTGTCATCTTGTGCTTATAAGGATTGTACAAGGCCATGTTCAAGACATTTTGGATGGAAGTTTCCGATGTAAACATTCAGTGAAATGCAAAGTCTAGGCGATATTTAATTCCAAGTTGCAACAAGGCGACGAGGAAACAGGGGTTATTTTCCTTTGTTGAGGGAAGTTAGAGAAAATTTAGCAAACGGAGAGGAAAAGACTTCCAGCTCACGTAACCAATGTAGGTATGCCAATAACGAAGAATATGGAATGAACAAGTTGCCTATAGTATCCACAGGAAAGAGCATCTAGTTCTATTGCAGCCTTAAGTTTCACTGGCTTTAAAAACAATGAAAATGGTTGGAAGAAAAACTAGCCTGCGAGAGCATCAAACAGGTGCCCTCACGTGCTAAAGAAAAACACAAGCGATTTGTAATTGATTGAGCCACGTGTTTATGAGCTAGGCACAATTTAGACATCCCAAAAGTCTGATATTTTCAGACTTCAAATGTGATCTCTCCAGGGTCGCATTGCTTCCCGAATGCTAGTCAAGGGGAACAAAGCGGGGTTAATCAAACGAACACACGGTTCAAATCCGAGGAGTTTGAAAACGCCGGCTTTGTGTTTTAATAGGGACTTTAAGATACACTACGGTGGGTTGCTACTACGGCTACTTCGGCTGTGAGGGACTAGGCTGACAACTCCGTTCCCTCCGCAAACCTCAAACAGATTAAGATTTTGCTGTACGGCAACGGGATGTTCAGCATCTACGCGTCTTTACAAAAATGAACATGTTCGACTTTATTGTACTTTCATACGACAAAGGCTTGATCAATGACAATGATTTCCTTCTCTTGTGTCGATCTTACATCTCCCAAAACTTAGATTTGCCTCTGAGCTGCTTTCAGAACCACTGAAGAGCCCGCTGAATATTGTTTGACGTTTTATAGTTGATACTAATATGGATGTTAATTTTTTTCCAGCACGTGCATGTGATGTTGACGTAGCTTAGTGGTACTGAACATCTCTGCCATTCCAGTGTACCGCGATCGACTCCGGGTGTGGGCCTGAATTTTTAATTTCTCTTTTTTCTTTTTTTTTCCCTTTATTTTTAGCGATACAAAAAACAATTGCTCTGTGCTGATGTCATTTTGCTCGCTATATGCACATTTACAATACGATAAAACCGTACTTTAACGACTTTCGTTTCTGTAAAATCCATACGAATTCCGCATCCAGTGAGAACTTGTGCTGCTCATCGATTTTACGATTCTCAATGTTCTCATTTTCGGTAGCCGAGTCTTCTTTAGGTTATATCTTTGTAATTTAGGCCTTTAAAAGAGCTTATTTTAATTGAAGTTAGACAGCAATTTAAAAGTAAGCCGCGAGCATACTTCATTTGCATAAAGTTTACAGCCCATCGAGCGACACATTTGCCCACAACTCACGATAACTCGTGTTGCGCATGCGCTTCACGAGTTAAAAAATGAAAAAAAATGCGTTACCTAGAACGCTAGCTAGAGAACGCGTTCTAGAGAACGCATACTAGTTCGGCTATATAAGAGTGTTCACTAGTGATTTGCAAATGAGGCATCTTGCACGTTCATTCACTTTTTGTCCAGCCAGAGAAAATGACGGAACGAACAGTGAAATTGGGTAAGTAAATTATCGTGCGCCTTTCTTTAGTTCTTTTTATTTTTGCTAATTGTAAAAAGAACCCTAATGATTGCCGCAATAACATTAATTCAAAATCACCGTTAGCTCAAAAAGCTCCCGAGTAGGAGTCTTGTTCAAAGATGAAAGAAAGACGGCCATAGTGGAGATAAAACTAATATTGCACCCTTCCCCAGTTGAGGATGGAAACGTTGCCATTCAGTTCAACAACCAGTGAACGGTACAGTCGTCTGTTTAGGCAGTAAGTTAATAAATGTAACCCGAGTGTAATAAGCTTAACTTCTGGAGCTCGTGCGGATTTGAGTTTAACACTTCGCACCTTACCGAGAAATAACAATTTAAGCTTAGCTCTTAAAGGTTTTCCTTTCAATCTTTTCAATGGCATTTCATGTAAACCGCTTCTTTTGACCAGGTGACCTGGTTTTAATCACAGAGGCCAACAACACTCAGTGAGAAATGAAGACTTCTGTTGAACTGTCAAACTCACAAAAGGTTAATTCAAATTTGAGCTTCTATCAGGTTTATTGCTCATTCACGTTTCAAATGTTTGACTTGAAAAAGCTTACCTTTCTCACTGTATCACCACTAAGTGAACTTCTTTGTTTCGCCGTTTAAAGAAATGTACTGGATGCCAGAACTGGTTGTTTTCGCATTTACGTAAAGCTGAAAATCTCGGTGATGAAACGAACAAACTTTTCACATCTAATGACTTTAAGCAAGTTCGAACTCCAGATTTCCTCACCGCTGTACGCGATTTTTTCCTCGCTAAGTGTATTATTTTCAGGTTGTTATAATGAGATTCATTCACAACTTTCCTGGAGATTCCAAAAATTGTGAAAATTAGAATCAAATGTGCCCTACAGACCGTCTACGACTCTGCGAAACCAGAAAATGAGACAACGCACTTGTACACAGAGAGCTGCCAATCAAACAACATCACTTTTGGTGCGCTTTTCACGTCACGCAATACAGTGTTTAAGAATATTCTGATTTTCCACCTGCATATTCCACAGCTGATGATCAATGTCCAAACCACAATTTCAATAAAGAGATGTGAAACTATCTTATTTGATAGTGTGTATCTTTCTTTGTAGGAGTTAGTAAGGATCTTCACGTTAATACCGTTGCCAGATCTTATAAGAGGCATTTCGCCACTTTGCAGAAGATTACGAGACATTTGCCACTTGCCTTTTTTGAGGAGACATTTTAAATATGACCTTTTTTACAATAAGTCAAAGTTTGATCACATCTTCGAGCATGCCGAATATTTTCATATTTCTTTTAAATTCACACGACATGGGTAAACTGGAAATGGAGATGACAGCGGGCTACCTTGAAGAGGGCTTGAGCTGATGTACACGACTGCTGGAACTTGACATCAGTTATAATCTGTCTATATGAAATTTAAACTTTATTTTGAAAATGCCAAGGTTGGAGATTTTAAATATGGAGTACTGTTGTGATGTTGATCCTGTTGCAGCAGTCACTGCTCTTAAAACAATGCAAAAACCACAAAGAGTAATCTTAAGTTTGTGTGAACAGTTTAGTAAAGACCAGCCAGTGATATGAGAGCCGCCATTGAGTCATACGGGGGAGTCAAAGGCTGTTATTCCACGATGTGTCGAGTCCAGGAATCTGCGCAGACGATGACCAAGCATACAATGGCAGGAGTGCAGGCGCTACACAACTTTTCGTATGAGAATGGAGGCCTGAGGGTCTGGCGTGCCTATCATGTCGGTCCTGGAAAGTTTTATAGCGCTGTCATGCTGGCAAGGTTTGAAACACCCCAAGGTCCTACGGAGCTCGTTACACTAGAGCCCTTTAGCATACCACACATAGAGGCAGGTACATATCAGCAGCATCCAGAGCCAACAAGAGCTACATCTGAGCCTGAGCCATTGAAGGAATTACCTTTCCTGTCACATACAGAACATGAAAGTGAGATGTTCTCCTGTCAAGAAGAAGGTTGCATCAAGACGTTCAAGTCATTCGCCGCCCTCCAAAAGCACCTGGATGTTGGGAAACACTTGGTGAAGCTGGCAGAGGAGTCTGCGTACGACGAGATTAAGCGGAAATGGACCGCGGAGGCGTGTCACTCTGTAAGTGGTGGCTATGTTCGTGGTCAGACATCAGCCAGCAGTTCTGAAAAGCAATCCCCGTCTGGCCAAGTGAAACACGGATGGGCTCTTCGGAGAACACGGCAATCAGTGGCCTTTTCAGAAAAAACGAAGAGCTATCTGTTAGACGTGTTCTGGATGGGAGAAGGAACTGGTAAGAAGGCAACAGCTTTTGATGTGGCCTTTAGAATGAAGTCTTTAAGAGATGAGACTGGCCAGAAAATGTTCAGCAAGATCGACTGGTTGACAGAGCAACAGATCGCTCAATACTTTAGCCGACTGTCTGCCCCGAATAAGAGTGGCCAACTGCCAAGGACCAGCCCTATTAGTATGAATGAGGACGAGGAAGCTGATGCTGATGATCTTGCTGCTGAGATTGAAACTGTCCAAAGAAGGCAACAGATAAGGAGGGAACTTGACCTTTAGATCACTAGTTTGATAGGGGTGCAGTTATCACCTTGTAAATGTAGGAGGGTCTAGATAGGATGTTACAAATGTCATTTGTAACTTTAACTTTTGACAATAGAGCAGTGACCTGCATAGCCTTTGAATGGCAGTAAGGCTGCAGGTGACCTTGTTTTGATAAAGCCCTTACTGCTGTTGTTGTGTAATTTTAGAAAATAGCCCAAGGAAAATACGCGCGCTGATTGGTTAATAATCGTGTTTGTATAACTCGATACAAACACAAAAAAGTTGTCGTAGTCACGGGCAAGAGTCACGGCATTCCCGTGTGTGCTACTCGAGGGATACGTCAAAAAATGTTGAATACCAACCTCACAGTCAAGAACGAACCGGTAAAGAAAAAACAACGATTTGCAAACTTGGAAACAAGTGAGTTGGATGTTTTATTAGACTCTGCACAGTCGCAAAACACAAAGTACAACACTTCGTTCGCAGTTTCAGTTTACAAAGGTAAGTTCGCGAAAAAAATGTTCATTACAAGAAAATGCTCGCTTTGAATACCAAAATTTCAATTAAATTCTATGAAATTCACGGGAAATTCAAACTTTATTTGTTCTCAGAATGGGCCCAGCACAAAAACGTTGAAAAACCACTACACGAACACAGTGAACAGGAACTTGACAACAACTTACGAGCATTTTACGCTGAAGCCAGAAACAAAGAAGGCAAAGAATACGGAAAGTCGACATTATTGTGTCTGAGGAGCGGAATTGAACGACATCTTAACTTCCCTCCTTACAACCGAGGTTTAAAGTTCTCACAAAATCCAGTGTTCAAAAATTCAAACATGATGCTGAATGCGAAAATCAAAGATTTGAAACAACAAGGCAAGCAAAATGTTGAACACAAACCTGATATTTCTACACAAGACCTACAGAAGCTGAAGTACCATCCAATACTGTCTCCCACAACTCCCCTTGGCTTATTAAGAAATGTTTGGTTCCATACAACTCTTTACTGGTGCCGTAGGGGCCGTGAGGGTCAAAGAAATCTGACCTCGTCAAGTTTTAAGTTCCTCAAAGACGAAAACAACCGTCCATACGCAACAATGACGCATGACGAGTCGACGAAAAATCATCCTGGCGGTGTTGGCGATGTGGAAAGCTTCGAAAAGGAAGGAAGATTATACCAAACAACAGATGATCCAACTGATGGTTTTGATGCTTTGCAGTTCTACATATCAAAGCTAAATCCCGAATGCACAGCCTTCTTCCAGTACCCAAAGCGAAAGTGGTCTCCTTCTAACAGCATTTGGTACGAAAACCGGCCGCTAGGCATACAAAAGTTGGGCACGATGATGAAAGAGATGAGCGAAGACGCTGGCCTTTCCAAGAAGTACACAAATCATTCAGTGAGGGCAACGGCAATTACCCTCTGGTCCAATGCTGGCCTTTCTAATTGGCACATAATGGCTATAAAATTATCCGGTCACCGAAACGAGCAGTCTTTGAGGAGCTACAATGCGCGTCCTTCATCAATGCAACTACAACACAGCAGCGATGTGCTGTCGAACGCACTCAGCGTGACTTCAGTCCCATCTACATCAGTTCAGATCCATCCACAAGCTCCACAAGCCCAGATATTATCCCAGAGTGCCCAGTCGTTTTACAGAAATGCCACCTTCACCAACATGTTCTCGGGTTGCTCGATTGGCAGCGTGCAAGTGGTCGTCAAACCACGCGGCGAAGTAGATGAGACGAGATCAATCTACAATGCCTGACTCCCCTTGTTTTGGCGTCAGTTTACGCGTCGGCCAAGTTTTTTCTTGCTATTTTATGGACTTTGAAGCCAACTTTCTCTGTATTTTTGTCACAAAACAGTGACTTTTGGCTTTGTGCCATTCATGTCGGACAGTTGATTTATTTCGGTCAATCCACTCACTTACCACTGATTGGTTGATCAGGTTAATGACGTGTAAATCGTGTGGTGTAGAGAATCTCTGTTTTGATACTAAATAAAACTATCAAGGTTTCTTCGTTTTTCGTAATTTTCCTTGGGCTATTTTCTAAAAGAAATAGAAAACATGTACTTCGTGTTTGTATCGAGTTATACAAACACTTGTGAACGTTTGGGAGAACTCGAAAAAGCTGTGGAAACACTCGCCTGCGGCTCGTGTTCCCACAGCATTTCTCGTTCTCCCAAACTTCCACTCGTGTTTGTATAACTCGATACAAACACAGTACATGTTTTCTATTTCTTAAATATAAACCAAGGGATTCGTATGGTAACTAGTTGGCAATAAGGAAAGCAGAGAGGTATGTATCAAAGCGAGGTCACCACCAGCCTCGCCACCTTGCATTCATAGGCCAGGTAACTAAGCACAAGATTGTAAAATGGTGGGTGCCATCTATCAGTTGCTAGGTAATCAGCTGTTAATTTCATTAATTTAGCTTAATTATGTTTTGTTAGTCTAAATTTAGGTTAAACATCACAAGAGACAAGAACGTAATAGTAGTTTGCAAAATGATTACTTCTGAAATAATCAATATTAATCAAAAATGCAGAATTAATAGCCAAAAAAGATCAAAAAAGATTAGAATAAAAGACCAATCAAGTGTTTTATTTGAGAGTAGTTGGTTTTGCATCACTGCTACACGATTGTCTCTCGCCACTTTCTCATTCAATCACAAGTACAAGCAAAACCAATTTTGCCCCGCTACCTCTAACGCGCTTTTTCTCGCTTTATCGCTTTGCGTCAGCCACATGTTATTACTTCGATTTCGATTGGTTCACTGTATTGTCTGTGTCCTTTGTGATTGGCTAGAGTGACTACTTTGGTTTTGGTTTTACAATACTCAGTTGAAAACCACTCTTGTTGACTATAAAACTGACTACAAATGTTAGTTGCCAGTTACATTTTCAGATGTTAAGTTAGTGAAAATTTGAGCAATTTGTCAGTTAATCCCGTCGAAACCCTCTAGTAGCCCCATTCTGATATGACTGATATGACTGATATGGTGTTCCTCAGCTTTGAGCCCAATGCTGAAAAGAAAGCAAAAACGTTAGCCCACGCAAGGCGTTACATGCATTCCGTGGAGAAGACTGCATGATGGGAAGGTATTAATACAAGTAAGTTGGAAAAAGATTTAAATATTTACTGCCAATCATACTTTTTTCAAATTCAATATTTTCCCCAAGACAAACAACGGAAGATGCAAATGGCGGGAAACACGTGGAGATCTGCTTGCCAACACATTGCTGGCTCAACCTTTGTGTAACGCAATTCAACACTTTTGACTGACAGAGAGACAGATTTAGTTGACACAACACGTATTTAAAGAAAATGAGGATATATGCCACCCAGAAAGTAGATAAACGTCCTTATAGAAATTTGCAGGACATTCTGAAAACGTTGCTTAACTGAAGGGATGAACAATTTGTTGGAATTATGAAAGGTTATCAGGTCACGCTACAAATACTTCTCGGTGGAAATTTTTTCGCTGGTGGTAGCCCGTGGTAAGTGACAATGATAATTCAATTGCTGTCTTTTTCTCTGAAATTATGCATGGCTGAGCCTACGAATCTGTTAGAACTGTATTTCAGTTTTAGTCAGTAAAAGTAGAGTTCCTCATAATGTTCTTTTTAGCCCGTTTAAGTTTAAGTTGCTGCACACTAGCCTGAATTTACTTGTCAACAAGAACTCGGCAAGTGACCCTGAAATCTCCTCACCGCATTACAAACAGCACAAACTCTTGATGATTAACAGTTAAATGAAAGACTGAAAAGTGATTTATGCCGCACGAAGGCCAATAGCTGATTTTGCGAGCAAATCTCAAAATAACAAACGCCAAATCACAAACACTGCGATTTTATTATCGATATATCGGTCACGCGTATTTTTAAAGACGCGTAAGCTTCAATTTCTTAAAATCTGGAAACCATTTAGCGTTACTCTCCCTTCTCGAGCAAATTTCTTGTTAAACAAGCTTGTAAATGACGATTTAACTTTTTTCTAGTGGCAGCTTTTGCCAGCACAGTATGAAGCTAAGGTTAAAGTAAGCTTGGTCTGGGTGCAGTTTTCAAGTAGCATCCAAAGCGAAAATACGGCAGTGCCCAAAGATTTTTTTACTGTTTTTTAAAGATAAATGATCCATGGACAAAGGGACATTAAAATTAGTGTCAGACCTTTTTGGCAAGGGGAGATATTTGACCTCAAAATCGTCCAATAATTGAAGGCCTAAAAACACAATTACATTGATTGACAAGCGGCCAATCAAATAGACTGTCACTTAGTCCATGCATTCACAATAGATAGACCAATATGTGTGCAAACCTTGGTAGCAATAGGTTAAATACATTTGTCCTTAGAGCTTCCTACATTTTGCCTCTATTGAGGCAATATTTATGGCAAAAATCTAGTAAAACCAGGGGGGTGACCTACCTCCCCCCTGAAAGATCGAAAACCAAAACCAATTTGTCTTTCTGAGTTTTGGGGTAGACCCTACATACTGGCAAAGTTTCATTGAAATCGGTGAGATGGCATGTAGCAGACCTGCCTGGTGCACTCATGGACACACTCTTAAATACCTAAATTTGCCAAAGAAAGGTAACCAAATGAAAGAAATGCAACAGAAAGCTCAATAATTTCATCCAAGATGAGGCAGAAAAAACTATTTATAAAGGAAAAAGTGTTCAAAATTTCGCAAAGGTGCTTCACTATGTAGTGACAGCATGTTTAAACTAATTCTTCACGTGCGGACTGAGCTTGAGTTTTTGCCGACGGCTTTTGCAGTCAATTTATTGGCCGTCGCTTTACTCGTGGTTCAAACATTTGAATTAAACTTGGATGTAATACTGTACATTACCTTTTTTGTTTTGTAAAGTCCAGGAGACTGCTTTAAATTCGCGGTCTGTATTCAAAACCCACTTGACAGAACACCGACTTAGCATACACACGGACTTTGTATTTACCTTCAAAAGCATCCTTTATTTCCGTGTCAGAACTTTCTAGCCCCAAAACTACAGCTTTGACTCCTTTCCCGTTCAGACTGGACACCTGGTCTTTCTTCAAGGAAATCAAAGGAAAAATAACAAGACAAACTGTGTCAACAACTTTTCTTTCACCATGTCGAAAAACGTCCAACACAAACGGCCCGTAATGGTGAATGTTAAACGCTCTCCAGATCCAGTCAGTGATCGCGACGATTAATGTATTCTTTAACTACTATGTTGATCACTCCGATTTCTTCGAAATCAAGCTTCTTGAACAAAACATCTTGTTTAGGCTTAACTGTGTTGTGTGTTGCTTGCAAAGAGTCCCGATGCAAAACAAGCCATAAAGACCTTCCCTCAAAACAAACATTGCGACTCTATTTGCCGATGAATGAACACATGTGACCTCTAGGCTTTAAAAAAGGCACTCCCGAGTGTCCGAAAAATCCACAAACACCAAATATACTCACTGACAGTTGTTTGGTAAAGGACAAATTAGCCCCAGAAAATCCTCGTACAGACTCGAGCCCGCTGAGTTGTCTGGGGTCTTTAATATGGTTGGTTTATTTTTTAGAGGGCGTGAATATAATGTTGACATAGCTCAGTGGCACTGAGCATCTCTGCCGTTCGAGTGTACCGCGATCGACTCCGGGTGTGGGCTGAAATTTTTAACTTCCTTTTTTTTCCTCTCTCTTTTTCCTTTATTTTTAGGGATACAAAATAAAATAGCTCTGAGTTTATATCATTTCACTCGCTAATATGCCCATTTACCATACCATAAAACCGTACTTCAACGACTTCCTCTTTAAAATCCATACGAATTCAGCATCCAGTGAGAACTTGTGCTGCTCATCGATTTTACGATTTCGGTAGCCGAGTCTTCTTTAACTTTGGTAATAGTGAAGAATAGTTCCCAAAATATACTGTCGGCCATCTGTTGGCCAACTGTCGGCCGACAGTCGGCCGACTGTTCGCCAACTGTCGGCTGACTGTTGGCCAACAGTTGGCCGACAGTCGGCCAACAGTCAGCCGACAGACGGCCAACAGTCGGCCAACAGTCGGCCGACAGACGGCCAACAGTTTGCGTTATGTCTGAGGCCAAAGTGTTGGCCGACTGTCAGCCGACAGTCGGTGACCTGTTGGCAACCTGTCGGTAATGTGTCCGTAACCTGTCGGTGGGGCAAACAAAAATGATCGTAAACATTTACTTGTCTTTTGCTTCTAAACTACATAAAAAGAGTTTAAGTCATTTCATAACGATACCTTGTTCAGCACTTTCGATACTAGTATGGCTTTTGTCCACTGTTTTAGCGTTGACTAACGATACTTACCCAAATTGGTTCGTATTCATTTATCCGCCATTTTGAAAAGTTTTTCTAGTTCAGACATACATGAAGTACTGTTAACTATAGTTTTGCAATGCATTATAGGGCGATTGGAAAATTACTTTTAGCTTTGCGTATTTGTTGCCCCAAAATGGTTAAATCTAAAGCCTATTTTGTGTAAAAACAAAGATATGAGAAATGGGTACTAAATTTACCACTACATTTTGGTATGTGCAGTCAGGAGATGGAGTAAAAAAGCCTATTTTACAGTTCAAAGAGGATCAAGGAGATAGGTAGGAATCGTGTTACTGGATCCGGTACGATCGACAGATTTCTATTTACTTTTTTCAACCGGAAAGGTTTTTGACTCTATTTATTTTTACTCTTTTTTCAGTCAATTTGTGCTCTACTTAACAGTGTCGGCCGACTGTCGGTAATGTGTCGGTAACCTGTTGGCCGACAGTTGGCCGACAGGTTACCGACAGCCGAATATGGGAGCTATTGTTCACTATTGCCTTAACTTTAATATCTTTTAATTTAGGCCTTTAAAACAGCTTACTTTAATTAAAGATAGACAGCAATTTAAAACTAAGCCGTGAGCGTACCTCATTTGCATTAAGTTTACAGCCCATCGAGCGACACATTTGCCCACAACTCACGATAACTCGTTTCGCACATGCGCTTCACGAGTTAAAAAGGAGAAAAGAGATTCCCAAGAATACATCCTTGTCCAGTACTGTCCAACGGATACGACCCGTGAATGGCTTGACACGACTCGTACGACCCGAACAGGTCGTGAAACAATGGTTTACGGGTCGTACGGGCCGTGGAGCATTGGTGACCTGCATATCATTAGTAAGACAGCACTTCAACCTCGACAGTACGACTCGTACGACCCGTACGGGTCGTACGGGTCGTACGGGTCGTGAAACAATGGTTCACGAGTCGTACAATTGGTGAACTGAACTGCATAGATATTTACATACTGATGAATTCTGTCGAACTTATACGACCCGTGAATGGCGCGAGAGACAAACATGCTAAAGACAATGCACGTTCTTCGTTCTGAAAACGTGACTGCCCCAAAGCGCAAAACACGATGAATATTCTTCGTTCTCAAAGCGTGAGAGGCCAACAGTGCTACATACATACGGTGCTCTTCGGAGTCCTAAAGCAGGAGAGTGCAAAAGCGTTGTTCATTCTGAAAACGTGAATGCCTCAAAGCACAAAACACAATCAATATCCTTCGTTCTCAAAGCGTGAGAGCCAAAGAGTGCTATATACAGTATATACTCTTCGGAGTCCTAAGTCCAAAAGCGCTTATTCAGAATGTATATTCGTTCTAAAATTGTTAATGCCTCAAGGATAAAACACATGAATATTCGCCGTTCTCACAGCGTCC
>JAHPZR010008376.1:47500-55000 GCA_019787425.1 Platygyra sinensis
CTGGAGATTAAAATGGATTGCATTTGGGTTAATTTGAAAAACGTCGGCCCACCTTTTTTCAAATTTACAGTGTGTCAGTTTATACACGTATCAAAATGTCATTTACATGGCTGGAAAATCATTCTCAGTTGTAATGTGGCCATGATTTGCAAATGAAAGACTCTTGGTCTGCCCGTTTGACGTTTAGAGCTCATAATTAGCAAGATTAAACAAAATTACCTGAAATAGCGTGACCTAGCCCCTTTAAAAAGGAGTCAGAGGAAAGATGGTATCTTTTGAATCACCTTTCAATGAACTCAGAGTGCCCTTATCTTTTTTAAGAGACCTACCAATGTCTAGACACTGCAATAGCATATAATTTGAGCAGTGACACCGAGAATGAAAATTTAAATATGTGCCGAACATACAGCTAGAACCAATATATATATTGAAATGCTATAGATATTTTTCATGATAAACAAAATATCCTTAAAATTTCACATTCAAAATAAATTGAGTGACCAATGGAAAGTTTATGAACACACCCAAGAGAATTGTTGAGTCACATGAGCATGCATGAAATTTTTAGGAACATCATAGCACTGAGATTACGTAAATGGTCCAGTTGAGTCATTCTCTATTCACTTCTCTGGTGTTCTTAACAATTCTCAAGTTCTTAAAGAACTCATCAAATGTACAATGAAGTCAACTATGCCTATAAAAATGCGGTAGAGATAAGCCCTTAGCATTATTTAACACATAAAAAAGCCCAAGCCGTGTATTACACTCTGATAAAACATAGGTTTTCAACCAATCAGAGTGTGCACAGGGTCCTATCCATATTAAACGTGATAATCATTGGTGCACCTGACGTAGACCAAATGCTCTTTGAAGATATAATGAACCTGAAGTGATCAATTGTAGTGTGTACAAGTTCTTGATAATTTTCTAATCCTGTTAGTTTTTGAAGGCAGAATATGTGAAATTCTAACTATTAGACAGTGACCATAATCCACCTTTACTGAAATTTAAGAGTAACCAGTCTTTGTTATTTGCTGAAGTACTTTATTTCCTTTCAGAAAGCCAAAATCCTTGAAAGTGGGGCACCCGGCCAATACACTCATCTGAGTGTTGAAGAAAACCTCTACGTGCTAAAACAATTGGAAATTTTCCGTCAGCAGAAAGAGGGGGGCAAATGTACAGCCACACCACCACCAGCGAATACATCCACTGACACTACAAACCAATCCACCACTGTTACATTTAACCCACTGCTCAACATCAAAGTACCACTGACAAACACATATACTGGCACAACAACACAGTTTCCAACTGACACATTCAACCCATTGCTCAACAACACAGTACCCCTGACAAACACATCCACTGACAGTACAACACAATCCAAAACTGCTAAATTCAACTCACTGCTCTACACCACAGTACCCCTGACACACACATATACCGACACAACACAAATCTCAACTGAGACAATCAACCCACTTCTCAACACCACAGTACCCCTGACAAACACATATACTGACACAACACAATCCACAACTGCTGCATTCAACTTACTGCTCAACACCACATTACCCCTGGCAAACACATATACTGACAAAACAACACAGTCCACAACTGCTGCATTCAACACACTGCTCAGCACCACAGTACCTCTAACAAATACATATACTGACACAACAACACAATCCACAACTGAAGCATTCAACCCACTGCTCAACATTACAGTACCCCTGACAAACACATCCACTGACACTACACCACAATCCACAACTGACCCATCCAGCATTTTGAATCCCCTTCTCAACACCACAGTACCCGTGACAAACACATTCACTTTACCAGTAACATCAAGAGACGAGACGAAACATGTACTTTACATACTGACAACCCACTGGACTGGACAGACACATATGATCCCCCAACGGAAAATGTGACGCTACAGAGACTTTACGACAAAATAACGGACATTGAAACAAAGGTAGATCTTATTGTAGACTACCTGGGAGAAGAAAAAATGAAAACTGTTAGTAGACAAACAGATCACACTACTGTTACAATGACTACACTACTAGTGGACAATGGTGAACAAAAGGAACCTATATAACACCCACCCTTAAACAGAAGGCAGTACTGTTAAGCAGCAGTAAGGGTAATTTAGCAAAAAATCTCCTGTTGGAGATGTTCAGTCCGGGGGAGTGAAAGGGCAGAAACTGCTCTGGGCGCTCTAATAGTAGTGGGTCAAGCCTATAACCAGCTCTTGACCAGGATAAGCTTGGGACAATCAAAGAGATCATTTTTGAGATATATCCTGATGTCCCAGCAAAGCTACAGGAAAAGGTGTGAAAGAGGAGTGCATGAAAGCAATAGACGCATTTCTGAGAAAAGAAAGATGGGTGTCATCAAAAAAAGAATGTTAATTTTACAAAAAAAAAAAGATTTGGGGCTGAGTAAATTTAAGAATATCGTAGCGTGAATTTCAGCTTTATCCTCTCATAGCTTACTCCCAAGATCTGACTTCTTCACCAAATAGTTCCAAACCACATCTCGTGACAAAATATCACTTTTTCTTTTTAAAATTCATGCAGGTCTAAAACCACGCCAAATGGAAAAGATATTGATCCACTCATAATGACACATCAGCTTCCGCTATTTCAATCAAATTCTATCTGTTTGACTTTGTGAGGCAGTAACATCACCATCAACAGAACAGAGAGGATGCTGAAAGTCAGGCTAGGGAATAATGCATATTCAGAAATTTGCAAATTTGTAACAGTTGTGCAACCATGGTTTCATGAGATAGCCCCCTTTTTAAAAAAAAAACACTTGTCTTTTAGCATCATTCAAGTTATATAGCCCCCTTTTTCCAAAAAAAAAAAACTTGTCTTTTCACATCATTCAAGTTACAAACACTTTAAGATACTTAAAATCCCCAACGTGGGCTTTTTGGCTTACGTTGACTGTAGAAAAATTTATTAAAATAATGTAACTATGTAATTTATGCCAGTTCAACTTCTGTCTGTGGCATGAAAAGTAAGAAATATTTATGGAGATAACCTTTCTGATATTGTGCTATTGTATAGCAGTGAAAAACAGTATACTGTCATTTGGCAACAGTTAACTTTTATACATGTACAAGCTCACAAAGTGGGCTTTAATTGTGGAGGTATTTATTCGGTTCACTTTGGTGTAATTTTTTAAGTTGAGGCAGTTCAACTTATGTCTTTAGCATGAAAAATAAAATACGGAAATTGCCTTTCTGATATGCATTGTACAGAGGTTAAAATCAAATTGCTCTATGAGCAACCCTGTAGATTTCCCAGTGAATGGTGATTTACATGAGCTACATGTAGCCTCTGCATAAAATGGAGTTACTCTTTTCATAAACTGATGGGTCAGCATTTGTGGACATGCATGGCTTGTGGGCTAGTCTAGTTATACAAGTTACTTTATTGGCTTCTGGCGAGAAAAAAATTGTTAATCAAGGGAAGAAAAAGACCAGTGGCTTAAGAATGTAAGAAAAGAAAAAAAATGGGACTTGCACGACTGTCAACTTAATAGAGGGTGTTCACTTAGTACGTTTGACTGTAGCACTCTTTCCATGGATACATCACACTTGTTTGCTGGCTTACATAAAATATCCTGGAAATATCCAATTAAATAGACTGTGAGGCCACAGGATCAACTCTCCTCCTCCTCGTCAAGTGTTATTAACTGTTAATAACTGCTTTACAGCTCTGAGATGTCCTAAAGGTGGTTTCTTGGGGGGCTTAGACCACTAGTCTCTTCTCTCACAATCACCCTAAATTTTCAGCAAGACATGAATTCAAAGTAATACAACCAGTGACATCACAAGGCCGTTTTGGCCGCACCAAGATGGCCGCTAATTTTGAGCTAAACTAGCCAACTTCAAAGGGCTTTTTACCCTACGCGAAAAAAAAAGTTGGCAGTGTTTCCAAATCAAAGGAGACCTATGGCCAAACACGTGGATTAAGTAACCTAGAGATGAAACTTGTTGGTAAGATTGCAATTATTGGTGCATCATTGAAGGCTGTTAAAAAAAGCTGTGTTCCTACCATGCAAGGTCGCACTTATCTTATAAAGCACAGGGTTTTTAGTTGGCCTCTGTTGCACACATAGTACAAAATAGCTAGGGTAGTAGGATTGCAGCCGAACATGGAGTGGTGAAAGCTAAGGGTTCTTGGGTCACATTGGACACTCCTGTTTGATTAAATGTTGGATCTTGCAGGAGATTTAATCAGCCAAACTTAAAAAGTAAAACAATAATAAGTCAAAGACTACTGCAAAGCTGACACAACGTGTTACATTTATAACAATAGTTCGGGTTATCACACCAAGCCATCTTCAGGTTTAGATGTTACTGAATTATAAAAATTAGGTGAGCGACAAAACACTGATCCCCAGTCCATGGACTCCCCAAATGGACTACCCCTAAAATGAAGTACTCCTAAAAATAATATTTTAAATGAGTACTATTGAAAGTTGTAAGCTGCTGTACCTTGCTTGTTTTGTTCTGGAACCACTGAACACAAAGTAGACAAGTAGATTCCTGTTGTCAAGTATAACTATAGCTATAGCTGTATTGTTCCAGGCTCAGGAGCCTGACTTATAATTCATTATTTAGCCACTATTCTTGTCATCTCCTATCATATCATCTTTTAGCTTGTGCATGTGTAGTGGCTGACAGAATCACATGGAATAAAAATTGACAGTTACTGTGTGACATTATACCCAGGGGATACTCCCAAAAAGGCTGGGTGGGGGTATGCAGACCACTTCCCCAAACTCTTACCCCATTTATGACCAAAGTCTGCGATTTTTGCCAAGCTATCTATGACCTGGCCAAAAATTTGATACCCTAATTGAAGGCTTCGGTGGAAAAAGGGCGTTAGGTTTTTTACTCAAAAATGAAATTTATCAAAAACGCTCCAAATTTCGCATGCAGTTTTGTTTAGGTGCGTTAGACAATGTTCTGCATGTTTTTTTGCTGAAGTTTGTTTTGTTTTCGAGATATTACGTATGCAAAAAACCCTGTATTTGTTGTCACGTCAGCACGTGACCGCAAAGACGGTAATTTCACTTAAAATCCAGCAAAATATTGATCTTTTGCAACGTGTAACCTCAAAAAGTGTTGATGTCAGGTTAAAACCGTTAAAACTTTTATTTCACGTTAACGTGCGACCGCAAAGACGTTCGGTTCACTCAAATTACAGCCAGATGTTAATTTCCCGCAATGCGCAAGCTAGACAATGTTGATATCAGGTCATTTACAGAGACTTAAAATTTTGATTTCACATTATCACGCCACCGCAAGGACTTAAACCCTTAGGGTTTTACTTAGGGTTAGGGTTACCGCTCGAAACTAGGGCTAGCGTTGAAGGGTTACGGAACAAGGTTAGGCTTAGAGTTAACGCTTAGGGCTACGGCTTGAAACTAGGGTTACCGCTTGAAACTAGGGTTACGGAACAAGATTAGGCTTAGAGTTAACGCTTAGAGCTACCGCTTGAAACTAGGGTTACCGCTTCAAATAGGGTTACCGCTTGAAACTAGGGTTACGGAATAAGGTTAGGCTTAGAGTTAACGCTTAGGGCTACGGCTTGAAACTAGGGTTACCGCTTAAAACTAGGGTTACCGCTTGAAACTAGGGTTACGGAACAAGGTTAGGCTTAGAGTTAACGCCTAGGGCTACCGCTTGAAACTAGGGTTACCGCTTGAAATAGGGTTACCGCTTGAAACTAAGGTTACGGAACAAGGTTAGGCTTAGAGTTAACGTTTAGTGTTACCGCTTGAAACTAGGGTTAGCGTTGAAGGGTGAGGGTTATTGCCGAGGGTTAGCGCTAGCGCTTCATTGTTAGGGTTAGCGCTTCGGATAACGTTAGAGTTAAGGTCAGGACGCGTTAGGGTTAGTGCAGTGTTAGGCCAAGGAGAACAATCAAGATGTAACCTTAAAAAATGTTGATTTCAGGTTTTTAAAACCGTTAAAATTGTGATTTCACGTTATCACGCGACCGCAAAGACGTTAATTTCACTCAAATTACAGCCAGTTCACTTTACGCGATTTCGCGTTAAGGCATGACCGCAAGGATGTTGATTTCACTTCAAATCCAGCAAGCTGTTCAATTCACCCAGCACGTAAACTCGAAAACGTCGATTTCGGGCCTAAATAGGTTAAAATGTTGATTTCACTTTAAAGCGTCACAGCAACTATCTCTATTTCATTTTAACTGCCTGCAACGTATAAGCTTAAAAATGTAGGGCTGACAGATTAACAGATTAACCCTTCTGTGCAACGTACAGGTCTCTCTCCTTACATCTGCATGGCCCCTGATCCCAGAAGTTTAAAACACTACAAATCATGCCGATTTGAAGTAAAATCAACGCAACCTGGATCACAGATCTATGTTTTGAATCAATCGATCGCTTCTTGTTGGCCATTATTATGTTGGAATAAAAAAGGAAAAAAACACGCTCTGTAATTAGTTAAATATTATTGTGATTTACGGAGTCTTGTCTTGTCTTGTCTTGTCTTGGCTTGTCTTGCCGAACGTGATCGAAATGCATGCCGGGAAGGTTCTGTTACACCTCGTGCGCGGGTAAACATGGAGGAAGATGCAAGAAAAATTTTATAAGTCTAAAAGCAGTTCTCATTTTCCAAACTTTGAAGCTAGCAACGCTTGGCAAATGGGCCACAACTCACGACAGGGTTTTATTCTTGGGCAAGAACTGCTCTTGGACTTTGCTGCCTGGATCGACCTGACTTCGAACGCTGATAACTGACTTGCCGCTGATATCAGTTGCGTTGGAAGTTACAGAACACGTTTTGCTTCTTTAAAACATGCTGGTGACTTACGGGTTATCAAGGCTTTATGATGCCTATCAACCACCAGGCAGGCTACAAGGTACTTAAAAACAATGCTTAAGATATTAGTCGAAAGAGCTGTACTGCATCATGCATCACTTCTCTTTGCTTTGACGCTCGATCGAAATTCACGTGTTGTCTCACGTCACAATAAGCTGTATAAAATAATCTCTCCAGATTCCCGCTGTATACGCATTTTTTTTAAAATAGATATCTTCATTTTTGAAAAAAGAAAAGGAACAGAGCGAAAAAAAAAAATTGAGCGACCTCGTGTCGAACCGGTGTCACGGCAAAACAAATTCGAATCTGGCCCGTTCAGCGCCTCATCCGCTTGTGCTAACGAAGCAGTAGTAAGAGCTTAAGGTATTATAGTGAGTTGATCGCTTAGCGAAACAAAAGGTTTCTTTTGTTTTCCATTCAACAAAAGGTCCCCAGAGGATGCCCTTGGAAAAATGTGTTTTTTTGCATACGTAATATCTCAAAAAGGAAGCAAACTTCAGGGAAAAAACATGCAGAACATTGTTTGACACACGGAAACAAAACTGCATGCGAAATTTGGAGCGTTTTCGACAAAGTTCACTTTTCAGTAAAAAACCTAACGCCCTTTTTCCACCAAAGCC
>JAHPZR010008376.1:60000-62926 GCA_019787425.1 Platygyra sinensis
AATTTCAATTGTTTGGAAGTACATTTTCGACTTAGCAGTACCTATATAAACAAACTAACATGAATTTATGCCTCCTCAAGGCTGTGATCTAGCAGTGCCAGGCAACAAACTTGGATCATGTGTATATATCGGCCGACATATCGGCCGACATATTGACCGACTCTCGACCGATGTATCGGTCGACATATCAGCCGAGTGTCGACCGATATGTCGGTCAACATATCGGTCAAGTGTCGGTCGAGATGTCGACCAAGATATGTCAGTCGACCAATGTATCAACCGAGATATCGGCCGACATATCGACCGACCATCGGCAGATATCTCCGTTGATATAGCGGCCGACACTCGGCCGATACGTCGACCATTGACTGTCAGCAGAGTATCGGTCGACTGTCAGTGGTATATCGGTCGACTGTCTTCAGCATCTTATCCATATTCTAATACTATTTTGAAGGAAATATATAAATGAAAAAAAAAAAACTTTTAAAATATCGTTTTGAAGCAAGCATCGCTCCCAAAACGTTCTAAGATAATGACATGAAGTTATCAGTATCACTTTGTTCCAAGTCACGCAATCAGGGCAAGTAGCAGTGAAGTATCGGCAGAATGTCGGTAGCCTATCGATCGACATGTCGGCCGACAATCGGACAACCACTCTCGGTCGACATATCGACCCACATATTGGTCGAGTGGAGTGTCGGTAGACATATCGACTGATACATCGGTCGATATGTGGACCGACATGTCTCGGTCGACATATCGACCGACACTCGACCGATACGTCGACTGACGTATCGGTCGACACTCGGCCAATATGTCGACCGATACATTGGTCGACACTCTGCCGACCGATATATCGGTCGAGGGGTGCACAAAATAGCAACAAGAAAAACTTACCACTAGGGGCCAGGCTGTGGAAACTCCTTTTTAAGTCTGAATTTGGCTATAAAAATACACACCACTTATGGTAATTTTTCTCCTCTGTTTTCTTGTGTTGTTTTGATGTTTGCAAAGCAAAATTGCTTTAACTCAGACTGTTTGAATCTTTTGGCGGTCAATTATACCGTTGAATCTTTGACCTTTCTTTGTTGTGTCCTTTATACGTTATGAAGTGTGCACCACAAGTGTTCTGCGGATTGCCCTCTGACAGTCCGAATGCTTAATAATCTGGCAGGCGTTCCTTGGAAGTGAGGGACTGGTGTGAGTTTTTCACTACAAGAAATTTGCAAGCGGTAAGATGTAAAAAGCGGTAAGTGTAAACCCATGAACATACTGTTTAACTGTTCACTTCTACACGTGTCTGATCTATCGATGTTTGTCTTCTGCTACCGCAGTCATACGTTCGTGTTTACTTACAAAGTACAAAACTGCACAGCAATCAGCGTTTTCAAGGAACTCATTCTACACTTTCTACTCCAGAAATCACACCTGTGAAATCCCCCCATGCCTTCAGATTTCCAATCGTAAATACCCCCCTTCCCCCACGCACTCAGAATTCCATAATCGTGAGCCCCCCTCCTCTTTGGAAATCCTAAAAGCCATCCATGGTATATATAGGTATGGATATTTTCTGGAATCACCCAATCTAATGTCTTGCTCATTTGCACTGTAAAGAAAATGAAAATTTACATATTAAAAACTCACATATTTTTACCTTTCTGCCACAATGGCTCTTCAAACACCACTTTGTGAAATAATTCTTGCCACTAATTAGTATGTGACGTAATAATTGCACTCTGCTGGTGCACGACAGGATTTCTAGTTTGCTAAACAATGGTGCTAGTACTACTAAGTAGATGGAACAGTGATGATGCTGGGAAAGTCTCACACTGTGTAAAATATAATTCAGGTGATCATGGACAAAAGCAGTCAAGGCACTCCCCGAAAAAGACCTGTTTTGTTGAACATGTAAGTTTTTCAATCTCCAATTTCCACATTTCAACCCCCTCTTCCCTTTTCAATGTTGTAACCACATGACAGTGTCCACCGAGCATATTTCAACATTGAAAAGGGGGAGATAGGGGTTTTGCTATTGGCAAGTAAGATGCTTTTTGAAATTACAGAAGGACGCAGATAGAAAGGGTTTGCTTTGCTCAAATGTATCAACACTTTTGTCCATGATTGCAGCTGTATCTTTCCTGACCAGTTGTTAGTATCCAGATGCAGCTCCCCTCCTTGCAATTACAACTGGCACAACTTTGTCAATATGTCTGACGTATCTGGTGCACATTGCAGGGGTTACTGTGGACCAAAAGGCCTTAATTCCAGCAATCAGCTCTTCCTTTGTCTCAGGCTTTACAAATTTCCTCAAGAACCATTTCAAAGTATGCCAAATGTTCTCAATCTTATAAATGAAAATTCAAATGGAAACATTGAAAAATGCAAGCACAAATGTACAACTAAAAAATTAAACACATCATTTGCAATGAATAAGATTGTCAAAAACTCAAAGCAGTCAGAATACAACAATGTAATGTGAACAAAATTGCCAAGGGTGTATAATAAATTACAATAGAAAAGGATGAAAGTCCTTGAGATAATTCATCAGTGCAAGTGCCTTACATGACTAGTGGGTTTAAAAAAAAAGAAATCCACTGACCAGGACGATTTTCAACGTTTTTCTGTAGTAAAAATCCAGAAAAAGTTTAGACATAAACTTCCCAATAACAACTTTTAACTTGTTTAAAAACATCCAAAAAAGTCTAAACATATGTGTCCACATTTTCCATAAACAAGAGTATCAATAAACTAAATCAATTGAGCAGGCTAGTGGAAAAGGGGGATAAGTGATGATTTTGTTTCTTGCTAGAAATTAGCTGAATTTTTGTGTGTGGCCTTCATTCCATTTGAAAAACATCAGCCTGTATTTTTTTTTCGCTGGTTTGCTCTTCGTTTTCGAGATATTACGTATGCAAACAACCCTCAT
>JAHPZR010008378.1:0-2500 GCA_019787425.1 Platygyra sinensis
AAAGAAAAAAATAATTTATTTTTTGTCACAGGGGCACTTTAACGATGACGTGATACAATTATAAGAGTACAATTTGGTTTATAGGATAAGTAGTAAGTTTTGAAATGCCAATGGCTAAGGTACTGTACAAAGATGTGTTAAACATAAATGGCCTAATTCACCAGATTAATTCGATGGATATTTCCAAGTTGTACCAATCATTGAAAAGTACAGAGAAATCTTTCTGGAGCACGAAACGGTGCTGATTGACTTCCTTAAAGAAGAAACTAAGGGAGATTTACATCCTAGAGGAGTTTCCACTGTAAAGAGAGTTTCATTAACAAAAAATGTCTGTCTTGGAGGGTTATCCAGCTTAAAGAGGTTTTTTTTACCTTAGAGAGTCTCTTTTAGAGGTGTGTCCGCTCTCAAGTGGTTTCATCTTAACGAAGTATCTGCCTAAGTGTCGAGCTTAGAAATTGTCCTGCCGTAGACAGCTTCTTCTACGCTAGAGGAGTGTCCAACCTAGAGAAACGTCCATCTAAGAGGTAGCTAGAGAAAGCTCCATTTCAGAGGTCACTGGCTAGAGAAGCGTCCCACCTAAAGAGGTATATTCACCTCAGAAGGAAGTGCTCACATCTTTCAGAGGAGTACTTAGTCTGCCGTATAGAGATCATAGTCGTAGAGAGATGTTCAGTTCAGGTAGCTGTCTTCCCTTAGAAAGATGATTTTCATGTAGATGGCTAAATTATTGGACAAAGTTACTCTAGAAGGTCGCTTTACGAGGTGTTACATTTGTTTTTGATTTTTGCCACGTTTATTAATGTGCAGAGGCCGAATACGCTTATCAGAGAAGGAAACGCATGATCCCACTGATGATGGAGCCTAGTTACAGTCCTGACGGCTGGTTGGGGATTATTCTGGGCTCTAAACTGTGGATGGACTTCAGAAAAGACCCAAGCATTGGAATCCAACAGCTGATAAAAGAAATATCAAAAGCAAGTGTCGGTATGTATCTTACTTGTATCACTCTTTTTTCTGTTTCAGTGTCTTTCGTTTGTGGGAATATGTTTTTTATAGTGGTTTGCACACCCACGTTATATGTGTAATTTTCATCCAGCTGCTTCTCAAGCTCTATCACTGGGGGCTGTGCCACTCAAGGCGGCTACAAACGAAAAGGTTTTACAATGGAAGCAAGAAGATGTTGCAAAATGGCTACAGGATATAGGTTTTGCAGTGTAAGTGACAGGCGGTTTTTAAGTGAAATGGTTAAACTTTACCGTGGAGTTAAGTAAATAAGCACAATTGTCTAGTACAGTAAAATCCCGCATATAAAAACCTCTGATTTCAGAACCTACAGGCTGAAAGTTGGCATTTAAAAACTCAAAATTATACTTGAAGAATCTGTTCACCCTGGAAAAGAAAAATCTTAGGTTCTTTTACAAAAAAATCACTCAAATGTTGATGTCTTAATTCTGGATCTTAGCTGTGTGAGAAACCTCTGACAAAAAGTTATTTTGTTTTCTTTGATTTTCATTTTTTTTTATTTTCACTACAAATGTGTTTTCCATAACTGAAAGCTTCCGTGCGATATAGACAATTCAAAATCTTAATATCATATAAAATGAAATATAGAAATGTATTGATGATCTTCTTGGACCTTGATTGTTTTATAATGATTATCTCAACACCCATTTTGTTCATGTGAAACTAATCAGCCTGAATTGTGAAAAACCCCTCCAAAATATAAGAACCTGTTCAGCCTGACCTAGAAAATTGTAGGTTCTTACATGTGGGTTTTAACTGTATTCCCTTGCCACCTAACTTGATTTAAGTCGGAATTCAGTGACCCAAATGTTGACCAAAAAATTGGAAACGACAAAGTTGTATTTGTACCAAATGTAATAATGTAAACTTCTGAGGAATTTACAGGGGCATTCTAAGTGTTTCTTAACTACGATGTGATTTACATTCTTTGAAAGCAAAGAGTGGTAAAGTGAACTGGAAAAGCCCATTCTTATCAAATCTCCTTTTCTAAGAGGTGACAACAGTGTTCGAGGAAAGCTGGACGGACCTTTGTTGCACATGCTCAACGAACTACGAAAAGAGGTTAGTCAATTTTATCACCCTCCGTACCGGTTGTGATGCTTATATGCATTGCTCGGGTAGATTGTCTTTTTCTGTACAAATGCTAGATGAACCAAAGTCTTTGTGACCTGGTTTAGAGGCTATTAAAAAATTGACGTTTTGAGTGGCGATGTATTAGACGGATTGAAAGGACGGCGACTTCAGGAAAATAAATTTTTGGAGAAAAGGAATTTGCTTATTTCTTATTCTTTCTTTTTTTCTAGAGCCCAGAATTCTTTTACAACTCCATCAAAACAGACCTAGGACTTCCAACTGTGATCGAAGTTCTTCAATTCACCAGAGAGCTGAAAGAGCTGCTGGGTTAAACAAGATGCCACGTTACACGCGATAGAATGTGTTAAATTGTGATATGTGATTCACACAGGATAACTTGCTA
>JAHPZR010008378.1:10000-11688 GCA_019787425.1 Platygyra sinensis
CTTTGTTAAGTCAGGATTGATTGACAAGCCCGTTCTAGAATTACAAGATATCATTTTGCTATTGTAATCGTAGAGCTTAAGTTTTTTGCTATTCATTCAGGACTCAACTCTACACATGGACGTACTGTGAGCTGTGACTTAGGGATTCTGTTCGTGATTAAAAGCGTGATTCAAATTTATACTGGGAGATTTGTCGTGGATTATCATTACAAACGGGGGAATTCGTGACAAAAGTGGCACCTCCGACGGGACCATCGACGACGGAATAAATTGGTCCTTGAGTATTCTGTGTGAATATGGATGCAGCATTATCCACGTTGGATACGAAACTTATCCAGCTTCAATTTGCGAGGGAAAGAACCGAGGAGAGAATCCAAAGCAAGCGTTGTGACAAAATTGAAAGACAAATCAAGGCATTGAAGGAATTGTCGGGCGAAGCCGACCAGCTGAAAAGAACCCTCAAAGGGTTGAAGATAGCCGCCAAGGAGAGCGCCGAGGAAATAAAGCAATGGAATGATCAAATCGAGGAAAAGATAACCAGGGCAGACGACGACATCTTAAGGTTAAAGAAATGGCTTGAAGAGACCAAGAGAGAAGAAAATCAGAAGATCCGAGAAGAAGAGCTTCATTATGAAAGAGAGCTTTTCGAAACGCGTCTTAAATTTCAAATCAAGTTGAATGCGGTCAAATCGAACAAGGCCGAGTAAAGTGAATCCACGAAGAGCAGTGGTGGCTCAGCGACTGGATTGGAAGCAAAATTGCCGAAGTTAGTGATTACGAAATTCAACGGCACGTTCCAAGATTGGCCACGGTTCTGGGGACAGTTCAGTGAAGCGATTGACAAATCAAGTATTGCTAGTGTTACCAAGTTTTCTTATTTGAGGGAGCTGTTGGCGCCGAAACTGAGAATGTCCATAGAAGCTCTGCCATTTTCCACCGAGGGATACAATCGTGCTGTCGCTATTTTAAAGGATAAATATGGGAAAGAGTCAGAAATCGTAAAAGCCTACAACAAAGAAATTCTTGAGCTGCCAAGTATTTCCGGTGTTGATGTGAAAGCGATCCACTGGTTCAATGAGCGTTTGGCATATGGTGTACAATCCTTGCAAACAATGGGGAAATTGGATCAAGTGAACGGAAATGTACCAATGACACTTGACAAGCTGCCAGGGATTAGAGGCGATCTTGTTCGTACGGACGACATGTGGGAAAGCTGGGATTTTGTAAAGCTATGTGAAGCACTAAGACTGTGGATTAGGCGAAACCCAGTCGACTCCATTCCAACAGAGGAAGTAGATCCCAAATCAACTCGTCGAAAGCAAGAAAGGTCTGACAAATTGTTCGCCGCAAAACAATGGGATCTCAAACAGTGGAAATGTGTTTACTGTGAGGACACATCTCATGTTTCCTGGGAGCCCAAAGATATCAACAGTTCATGGAAGAAAGAGGTTTTTGGCTCAACGTCACCTGTGTTTTAATTGTACATACAGCGGTCATCAGGCCGCCAGATGCGGGAACAAATACTCATGCCGTAACTGTGGACAACACCATCACACTTCCATCTGCGATCGCAATCGAATAGAACCACCGCAAGAAGTTGCATTAACAGCCGCAAAAAGGGGAGATGGAATTTTTCCGGTCGTGAATGTGAAAGTTAATGGAATCGAGTGCTGCGCGTTGATTGATGT
>JAHPZR010008379.1:0-2500 GCA_019787425.1 Platygyra sinensis
TTCTCCCTCCTCCCTAAACGGTTACATTTCTTTTCTCCCTCCTCCCTACTTTTTCCCCCTAGTTCTCCCTCCTCCCAACTTTTTTTGGGCCATTTCTCCCTCCTCCCTATTCTGTTCCTCCCCCATCGAAACAAGCGTTGCCACATCACGTGTTTCGGAGCGCAAGAAGACCAAAGAATCACGATTGGTGTCTCGAAAAGCAAAAAATAAATGCGGCTGGACAAGACCAGCCTAAACATTTAGGCATTCAACCATTGAACAGTGGCTAGTAATGGAACATATTCCGTTTTAAGGGTGCAGCAACGTTCACATTTGTCTCCGTTAGGAGTTAAATTCAAACATTTCCGACGAGCATTCCTTGCCTTTTTCCATATGGAAATTCCCCCCTCCCCCCGGGTTTCTAAATGTCTAACGGGAAGTGAACGAGGGATTGAAGGAGTGGAATCGTTCTACCATTACTTTGAAAATAATAAATATTTTCCAACTTAAAAAGAGGATATGGAGATAATACGGCGTATTAAACAAAGCTTGGAATCGCCAGCAGACACACATCAATTTTACATTATGTAACTTTTACATGTAAGCAAAAAATAACGCAACATGAATACTTTCGTGACATTTTTGCAAATATTTCCGGCTATACATCCTAATTTCTTTAAATATGTCTTGTCGTTGTTTTTAATACATTCATTTGACAAAGATGGCATGAAGTGGTCGAAACGTCATGTTGCGTTATTTTCGCTAATTTTCTTAAATATTTTTTCTAAGTAGTTTTTTTTTGTTATGTAAATTGTCTTGGAATACTAACAAATTGTTTTAATAAGCCATAAAGGAGCCGGACACATCTTTGCACAAGTCTAATTTATCTTCATTAAAGTATCGCTTCAAAGGTTAAAAGTGTAGGTCCAAAATGAAGGACGGGTTTATATAGTATGTAGTTTCAGCTACTCGGGGTACTGAGTCAGGTCCAGTGTAAACACTTGACTTACAGTACAGTCTTTGTCAGGCTGCAAATAAGGAAATGAAACATCTCATTTAAATTGATACAAGTTGACAAGTACACAGATAACTATTAACTTAATGATTTTCAAAAGAATAAAACCAAGCAATCACAGATAAAAATAAAATGATGAGAATGAAGGTTGTGGCTGGGGCAAATCAAAAAAAATATATTACCTTTTACAATTGTGAGTGCAATTGCTCTTTCTATTTTTGTTGCTGTTATTAGTGTATGGCGTAAAACATAAAGCAACGACATGACTAAAGTTATGCAGGAGTAAAGTCAAGTCTGTGCGACAACAATCAAACAAGAAAACCTATCTTGTACAAGTGGGTAAAGTATAATGTTAATTATAACATAGCTATATGCTAGCGCGCGCTGTGATTGGCTAATTTCTATGAAAAAGAAATGGATGGTTCATAGAGATGGTTCATGCTGACGCCATCGTCGGTGAAATTTCTTGCCAGCGAAAGTTTTTCTCACAACTTTTTCGAGTAAAACTTAACTTTAGCTGTTACTAATAGCTAGTGTTTTTCAACATTTGAGTTAGGGTTTCTCGATGACTTTGGAGACTTGGAAAATTAATGTGTCTGAAATGGTTGCAGAAACATCAGTGCTACCGGTGAAAACAACACGTGCACGCGCACGTGCACGTGTAGCGAAACGTGCTGTCACGTGTAGCGAAACGTGCTGTAGCTAGAGATGCTCTCGGCTGCGCCTCGAGCATCTCTTACGCTACCTTCGTGCTCTCCCAACTATCCGCGTGCATCCCGAATTGGATGGACGCGCGCTAGGCATTGTCCATTCCTTTACTAGATGCACTGCTAACCTCAGCAGTAATTCCAATGAGAGCTTCCGCTCTTGTATAAAACTCTTCCTTCAAGGAAATAACGATGCACTGAAAGTGCTCTTTGGTTTCGTTGATAATGTATCTTGCAACCTAACAAGGAACAACAATAGACGCATTAATTGCAATGACGAAGGAACGTAAGAATAAGAACTGACGCCAAGTATACAGAACAACAGACACCAACCAAATACTGCATAAGCAGTGTCTGAACTTGAACTTGAGAGAGACCAAGGGAAAACTGAAGCCGCTCCGATTATCTTTGTATTTATCGAAAAGTAATATTCACCTTGTTGATGTTGGTGTTGTCGAGGGCTGCGTCTATTTCATCCAAAACAAAGAATGGAGCAGGCTGGTAGCTAGGCAGATAGTGTATGGAAAGATAAGAGGAAATTAATAACAATAATAATTAATAATAATAATTTATTACTTATAGAGCGCTATTTACAATGACAGATCAATAGCGCTTTACAATTAATGTCTCTAATATTAAATTAAAATCTCGACTAATTCAAATATAATGATATATTACAATTCAAATCGGCTATATAAAAATTCGTACCTTAATCACTATTAAAAGATCGCCTAAAAAGAAAAGTCTTAATTGACTTCTTAAAAGTTTCTACAGATCCAATAGTGCGTAATTGCAATGG
>JAHPZR010008379.1:5000-13861 GCA_019787425.1 Platygyra sinensis
ACTCAACATGTAGCATGTAACAAAACTTTACATGTAGATCTACTTTGCAGATAAGGCCCCAGTAGCAAAGTCTGAATTAAACAAGGGCTTATATTAAAATGTTCTGAAAGTTGAAGCAGAAGACCAATCAGCCATTGACATGATAGTTGACAGCCGGACAAATGCATTGGCAGCTGCTGTCGTAGACGCACCACGCACAGAGTGAGCTTAAAAATTTGACTGTCTATTCCTGCTGCACTCATAAAAGTTCATAGCCAACGCCCCAACGTCGTAGACGTGACCGGTTTATGGGGGCGTCTAAATGAAATAAACAACTTATCGGGAAGAGAAGACGGAATAACGGGTTGAACGTTCCTGGATAATTTAAGATATTGTCCGAAACATTCCACAGGACAGAGCTTGTCTTGGTCAAAGCAGGCAAAAAATGCTTCTGCTGGTTTATCCGCACTGCCAGTCTTTCTAGGGACGGTGAGTGTGAAAGACACCCCTTCTGGAAGGACGTAACGATGTCCGAGATCCAGGGTTGCCAAGGCGGAAATCCGTTCAGGACAGGTTAATGCAAACAAAGTGACTGACGCCATTGACCTTGTTTTAAGAGATAGGGTGTTGGTTTTCCCCAAAGAAATCATGTATTTAATGATACCATCAATATTCCAGGTATGGGAATACCTGGGTTTTGGAGGACGTTTGTTGAGAGCTCCTTAAAGGAGCTTAGTAACATAAGGATGCTGATCCACTGAAAAACCATCTATCTTTGGATGAGTTGACGAAAGAGCGGAACGAAGGACGTTGAGTGATCGGTATGCTAAGCCTTCGTTAAAGACTTCTGTTAAGAAAATTAGAATGTCACTTATTGATGACGAAAGAGGATCAATTTTCTGTCCAGAACACCAGCGGCACCAACGGTTCCAACTAGACTCGTAAATTTTGCATGTTGAGGTACGAGTTGCTGCGATGAGTAGATCAGCAATGTTTGTTGGAATGCCCTCAGCTTGGGAGCGTTGGTAGAGATGTGAAACACGGCCAAGTGAAGGCGCAGGTACATTGGATGAACTTGGTTCAGGTCAGTCGGGTCCGGTAAGAGGGTTGGACTGATCGGTAGCAACACCGGCTGAGATATTAGAAGTCTCAGAAAAACCGGCCACCAGGGCTGGGCTTGCCAAACTGGAGCAACGAAAATTAGTTCCGTTTGGTCGATTGTTACTTTCGTCAGGGTTTTGGATATCAGATTGAAGGGGGGGAGGCATAGTCCCATAGAGGAGCCCAGTAAAGCCGTCTGTGTGGATGGCTCCCGGGTCGGGCCTCCAACTGATATAATCCGCGAGTTCGGTGGTTAGGCGACTCACAAACAAATCCGTCTGACAATTCAGCAGAAAAGGCTGAATAATTGTTGGGTCCAACTTTCACTCGCTCATGTCCTTGAATTCTCTGGACTCCTTGTCCGCAGAGACGTTGTCTCTTCCTGGGATGTGAGAAGCTATCACAAAGTTGTCTCTTGTCTGACACCAATCCCACATCTCTAAGGCCATAGTCATAACTTGGGGCGAGCGTGTACCCCCGTTGTTGTTGATATAAGCGATGGCGGTCGTGTTGTCTAACCGCAGAGATACGGTTACATGAGACTTGCCTTTGAGAAAGGTTTTCAAAGCCGAAAAGGACACCTTTAGCTCTAGATAATTGCTGTGTGGGAGAGACTCTTTTTGTGACCACCTGCCATTGGTCTGAAGGGACTGATGCACTGCACCCCAACCCTTCTTGGAGGCGTCCGTCGTGATGATCATATCCGGCGGAGGAAGATGCACGGGACTGCCGTTTGCATTGAGAGTGTGTTTTAACCACCAAGCAAGTTCTACTCTGGCACTCGGTGACAGGGCAATTAAAACGTCGCAACACTCCTGGTTCATTTGTAGGCCCCTTATTAGATCTGACTGTAAGTGACGAAAGTGAAGTGGAGCTCGCCAAATGGCTGGTCTCGAAGACTCTAACAGGCCTAGTGAACTTGCTAGGTTTCGCAATGTGATACTTTGAGAAACGAGCAGACGGTGACAACAGTCTAAAATTTTGTTGGCCTTTTCTGCCGGGTGTGATATAATCATGTACAATGAGTCTATCTGGAAACCCAGAAAGGTTATCACTTGTGTTGGAATCAGTTATGATTTCTTGAGGTTTATTGTAAAACCTAGGAACTGAAGGAGAGTCACTACCAGCTGAGTATCCTTCACAGCTTCCTCCAATGTTGCAGCCCAAAGAGGAAAGTCGTCCAGGTATATAAGGACTCGAATGGCCTTCCTCCTCAGAAATGGGGTAACAGGTTTTAAAACTTTCGTAAAAAATCTGGGGGCAGAATAAAGGCCGAATGGAAGAGCTTTGAACTGGTAACATGTTCCCTTCCAAAAGAAGCGAAAGAATTTTCGGGACGACTAGTGAACTGGGACAGAAAGATAAGCGTCTTTTAAATCTATATTTGTCATAAAAAAAACTCCTAGTAAAAGCAACGTCTTTAGGCAACTTAGGTTCTCCATCTGGAAATGCTCGTTTACAGTGAACTTGTTCAAAGAACTTAAGTCTATTACCGGACGCATAGATCCTCCCTTTTTGGGTGCAAGAAACAGGCGGGTGTAAAAGCCGTCTCTGGTGAAAGGGGTCTTCTGTATGGCCCCTTTTTGCAATAACTCGTTCACCTCCTGGGATATTAGGAGTGCCTCCTGACCCGAAGCATGGGTAAATGGTGGAGACTCTTGAAAAGGAGTTTCGAGGAAACTTACCTTGTAACCTGACACAATTGAGAGAACCTGTGGGTCCGATGTCGCTTCTGGTGAGGGGACGAAAAAAAAAAAAAAACCCGTTTTCTGAACAAGACCCTTGGTAATTGGACTGAGATTTAGAAGGGTTTGATACCCAGTGCATTGATACTTGTTAAGGGTGTCTCCCCTATGTCTGCTTTGAGACTGGGAACTATTACTACGTCTAGGAAAGGATTTCCCTGTAGTATGTGTAGAGGCACCTTGATAACTCGGCTTGTTTTGAGGCCAAGGAGGGGAAGTCATCCCCAAATAGCCATGATTTTGCATAAGGCAGAGGTAGTTCCGCTAGGTTTGTCCTTGACCGGTTTATGGCTGCAAGGACTCTCTGTCGTCTCGAGATAGACAGCTGAGCATTGGCTGAGCCTAAAAGGTAAAGAGCTTACTCCAAAGCTTCTTTAATTTCCTGATAACTTGGAGCTGAATCATTTTCGATACAATCATGAAGGCCACAAAGTGGACCCGTGGCATTTAAGAAAAAATGCTGAACAATAAACATTTCCTTATCCCTTTACTGTACAATTTTTTTCACTTTAAAAGGGACTTGATTCAACAATTTATTTGTTGATCGAGTTTTGGAGCAGAGAGTGCATCCACTTAAGGAGTTGCCCAGTCATCCATTATAACCAGAGATTGCTGGTAAGATAATTTTCTCCGAAAATTAGTATCTAGAAACTTGGAGAAAGAGGTTGATGGTTTCCAGGAGGTTGACTTGGCAACTGGGTCGAACAGCCCACGATCATCACTAGATTTCGCTGAGTTTTCAGCTTCCTCAGATGTCTTATTAGACTCTGTTGATGCCTGAATAGGCTCTACAGGTGCCTGAATAGGCTCTACGGGTGCCTTAATAGGCTCTACGGGTGCCCTAACGGGCGAAGTGGCATCTTAAAAGACGCTTCAGTCGCCAAAGGTTCGCTAATCTCCAAGCCTGACGTTTCACCAGCCATAATCGACAAAGCATCATCATCAGTACTGCAATAGTTTCTGGGTGATTTGCTCGGGACTCTAACGAGTCTATTCAGCTGGAAAGACTTTCAATCGACTGAAGAATCTTCTGAAGGGAATCGTTTTCATCTTAGCGCCGTTTCGGTGGAGACCCTCCATGATGTAAGTCAGGCGACGCACCAGAGTTTTGGCGGGAAGATGGCGACCGGGAGCGAGACCTTTTTCGCGACTTGTGTCTTCTGTTGGACATGTTCAGCGATTTTAAATATCCTGAAAGGCGACAAATATGACCAAAAGGAAACCTACTGTGTAAAAACACAGAGGTAAAACCTAAAAACGGATAGAAAAGGTTAAAAATGGCAATGCAAAAGCAAAATACTTACCGAATGGTTTGAAGCACAAGGAAAAAGCCACCGGAGCATCATGGGACCACAAGATCTAGGTCCCAGGGCCTTGTGGGTATACCCAGGCTCTTTCTATTGTTTTCTTTAGGGGGGTTCACCCTTTTATTGGCGTTTAAAGGTGGTTTGAATTTTATTGCGGCGTTTTACTTTGATTTTCGTTCGTCCAAATGTGACAGTTTTTCTTTTCACGCCAACGTTTGTGTAACTTGATACTTCTGTTTTCCTCGCCTCGCTTTTAGGTGCTTCTATATTTATCTCTTGATTTTCCAACCTCGTTCCCAGGGCGATAAGATGCGAGACTCTGGGAACGAGGTTGTTGATTTTCCGGGAACCCGGTCCAGACCTCACACCAAATGCCCAAGTATTAAAATGCAAAATGGCCGCTACACAACAGGTAAGGTAAGATATCTTTCATTCGTCCTTTAATCTTTAATCATTATTGGTATACTTCTAAAACAGTAAGTCCTTTGATTTAATTTGCAAGCAGAGTTCATCTACTGAGCGAATTCAGCAAAAGTCATTGCACAAGCCACATCGGCAATTGGCCTCCAATTATTTGACTCGTACTGTTCCCAGACAAACAAGGAAAAAATAACTGTACTAGTTCTTGTCTGCGTTAAGCTTACTTTATTTTCTTTATTGCGTGCAGCATTTAATTAATTTAAGACTCACAACTGGTTTACACTAGTGTAATGATAAAATACTTTAAATACAAACCAAAAAAAACAAAACAATCCAGATACGGGGCTAAATAAGATATACACTTGTCAATATGAGCCTAACTACAAAAATTAAGTGATATTAAGTTATTTCAAATTGTACATAAAGACAAATCAGTTTACGAGTACAGAACAGGTTTTCCCTAGTCTTTCTCATTGGATACCCGCTTATTTTTAATGCTTTTAAGTTTATTTCCCGAAAAATAAATAAATAATCAAATAGGTAAAAAGAATTAAGGGCGAGAAGCACGTGACTGACCCCCACACCGCAGACTACCCTATGGACTACTCCTCGGACTACCCTATGGACTACCCCCACGGATTACCCTAAATAAACAACCAAATTTACTTTAACGGGAGAAAGAGATACAAGAAGCCTACCTGTTCCACTTACACGACCATAACTGTATGAAAAACAGTCGCCATTTTCTTTTCAGCGACTTCCTTGACGCAGTCTTTTTTTTACAGTTTCACCCCATTCTTCATCGGCCAAGTACCGAAACCCCATTTTTTGAATGGAATGTTGAATTCTTTCTTTTTAATCTGCTTCAAGTGTTCGCCATCGACATTGATATTTGCTGAAAAGCAGCTCTTTTGAACCTTCCTTACATCTAAAGAAATCGAGATCATCAATGAGGATGCTCCTACATTACAAACACGGGAACTAAATCAATTTCATATTTTTTAGCAAATGTTAATGTCGATGGCAAACACTTAAAGCTGATTAAAGAGATTAATACTCAACAGTGCTTACGGATCGAAACAGCATTTTGGTTGGTGGCCGATGAAGAAGTGGGGCGAAAATGAAAAAAGACCTAAAGAAAATGGCGGCTGTTTTTCATACAGTTCTAGTCGTGTAGGTGAAGCAGGTAGACTTCTTTTGTTTCTTTTCCCCGTAACCGTAAATTTGGTTATTTATTCAGGGTAGTCCGTTGAGGCAGTCCATAGGGTAGTCCGCGGAGTGGGGGTCAGTCTTTTCGACTCTCTCTTTCTTTCGCGTCTCGCCATTCTCGTCCCCATAACCCTTTTCTTATCTCTTAGAATCGAAGGGCCCTTTGATTCTCGTGCCAAGGCTCCGCCGGCTAAGAGATGAGAAAAGGGCTATGGGGACGAGAATGGCGTCTCGCTGGACGGTTGTGACTAGAATGGATACTCCAAAATATGGCGAGACACTTAAATTTGTGTATGAAAAGTACCAACCGATCTTAGTAAAGTCTTACCAAAGGTTTACCAAGTTTAATTATGGTGTCAGGAGCCATGGGCTCCTGTGGTGTAACCAGGACAATTTATGAAAGCTAACCATTTCGAGCCGGCGCTTAGACCTAATCACTATAGATCAGTGCCTGACTCAGCAGTTATTCTCTGCCTAAACAGGGCGTCGTTTGTCTGCTTTTACCTGTTTATGTGTAACGAAGTGTCTCACCATATTTTGGAGTATCCATTCTAGCAATTAACCCTCGCTTGACCAGAAATGCTAACTCAGAGGCGACGAGTGAGGTTTTTTGAGCCCGCGAGACTGAGCACCCCACCCAAACCCTTGTTTCCACCTCCAGAAGTGATCCCGAATATTCCGGTCAGAAGAAACCGAAACGAACCTTTCCATTTGAATTCCGACGAGATGAAATAAGAACGTCGGAATCTCTTTCTATATTCAGGAAAAACTTACAATTGTCATCATCGTACTCCTGCATAACTTTAGTCATGTCGTTGCTTTATGTTTTACGCCATACACTAATAACAGCAACAAAAATAGAAAGAGCAATTGCACTCACAATTGTAAAAGGTAATATATTTTTTTTGATTTGCCCCAGCCACAACCTTCATTCTCATCATTTTATTTTTATCTGTGATTGCTTGGTTTTATTCTTTTGAAAATCATTAAGTTAATAGTTATCTGTGTACTTGTCAACTTGTATCAATTTTAAATGAGATGTTTCATTTCCTTATTTGCAGCCTGACAAAGACTGTACTGTAAGTCAAGTGTTTACACTGGACCTGACTCAGTACCCCGAGTAGCTGAAACTACATACTATATAAACCCGTCCTTCATTTTGGACCTACACTTTTAACCTTTGAAGCGATACTTTAATGAAGATAAATTAGACTTGTGCAAAGATGTGTCCGGCTCCTTTATGGCTTATTAAAACAATTTGTTAGTATTCCAAGACAATTTACATAACAAAAAAAACTACTTAGAAAAAATATTTAAGAAAATTAGCGAAAATAACGCAACATGACGTTTCGACCACTTCATGCCATCTTTGTCAAATGAATGTATTAAAAACAACGACAAGACATATTTAAAGAAATTAGGATGTATAGCCGGAAATATTTGCAAAAATGTCACGAAAGTATTCATGTTGCGTTATTTTTTGCTTACATGTAAAAGTTACATAATGTAAAATTGATGTGTGTCTGCTGGCGATTCCAAGCTTTGTTTAATACGCCGTATTATCTCCATATCCTCTTTTTAAGTTGGAAAATATTTATTATTTTCAAAGTAATGGTAGAACGATTCCACTCCTTCAATCCCTCGTTCACTTCCCGTTAGACATTTAGAAACCCGGGGGGAGGGGGGAATTTCCATATGGAAAAAGGCAAGGAATGCTCGTCGGAAATGTTTGAATTTAACTCCTAACGGAGACAAATGTGAACGTTGCTGCACCCCTTAAAACGGAATATGTTCCATTACTAGCCACTGTTCAATGGTTGAATGCCTAAATGTTTAGGCTGGTCTTGTCCAGCCGCATTTATTTTTTGCTTTTCGAGACACCAATCGTGATTCTTTGGTCTTCTTGCGCTCCGAAACACGTGATGTGGCAACGCTTGTTTCGATGGGGGAGGAACAGAATAGGGAGGAGGGAGAAATGGCCCAAAAAAAGTTGGGAGGAGGGAGAACTAGGGGGAAAAAGTAGGGAGGAGGGAGAAAAAGAAATGTAACCGTTTAGGGAGGAGGGAGAAATTGGCTCAGAAAGTAGGGAGAAGGGAGATTTACCCCCTGTTCCCCCCCTCTGTTTCGGAGCGTGTTTTAAGCAATTTGAACGCTAGCGCACAGGCTCCTCGAGTCACGCAGTATTCCCAGCCTCGTTCCCGGGGGCCGTTACAGGACCTTAAGGCGGGACTTCACGTGAATTTTAGTGATATTTTGGTAAGTTTAAAGAGAGGTTGAAAGGGAAAAAACGGTTTTGGAACACCACCAGACAGTTGCCCGACCGCACAATGGCACCCCAGGTTGTTGGGCAACTGTTTGGAGTGTATCTACCAATTTTTCACTTCAAACTCTAATATTAAAACAACACCAAATCTTCAAAATTTCCTATTTCTATAAATTTTACTAATCCTTTGAGAAAAACTGTTTATCTCCAAATATACCTAAAAAGCACCAAAAATTTACAAAACAACCTAAAACATAGATATGTGTAATGAGTGGAGCGATTCTTGATTGCTTGAAACGTAAGCGAGATATTTGCATTAAAAACATAATACCCAGCCAAAATACGGCTTTCAGGTGGACCCCCGCCTTAAACCCGTTAGGACGAGCGTTAAATAATGTAACGGTTTTTCCAAAAACAGCAAACCAACCGAACGAAATGGCGCTTACCATCCCGTAATCGTTTTCGGCTGATGGGAGACTGGAAACTGGAAAGTTTATCAAATGGTAAGGAAATTTCCACCGTTCCGTTCCGAACGGAAAGGTACCTCTGAAGGTAACTCCACGATTTCCGAACGGAATTTCCGGAAAATTACCTTACCGTTTGACTTTAAACCAAAATTTCTGGATTTTCTGGCCAAATGGTGAGCACCCGACAAGTCCATAATTCCAGGAGCACCGCGCGCAAGCTGAGACGAGGGGTGCTTGCCATTATGCGAAAGATTCCGGAAATTTCGGTAAGTAAGTAATTTTATTTTAGCACATATCGCATATGAGCGAAGGCTCGTTTAAATGCAAATGTGACATTAAAATTACGAAGTAATAATTTACGACATTTACA
>JAHPZR010008380.1:0-22500 GCA_019787425.1 Platygyra sinensis
GAATTGTAAAAAATTCTGTATTCTTTTCACTCTAACATTAGCAGCTCGCTTTTATCCTGTGATTCTATTTTAAGACGAGTCAGATTTCGTGTCAACGAGCGAATAGTTTAACTAGTTCCATGCAGGTTGTCCTGTTCGTTCATTGAACACTAGGGCAAGTAGTCTCTTTTAAACAACAGGAGCTATCAGCCGATCGTTGCCTTTCGGAAATCTCAGGTTTTTAAAAGAAATATTTGCGCTAATATCCTAGTTTTAAGAACATCAAAAGTACTAAGGAGAACTATCATATCGTAGCTCCCAGACTTAAAAAAACTCTATTGTTTTTTCTTCGGCGCACCAGCTCAAATTAGCACTGATTTATTTTCAACTTTTTAAATGAAATCCGTGAAAGCCAAATGTTCAATTTGAAAAAGAAAACAGGTAAACTGCGTCTTTGATTTTTTTTTAAGCCCGCTTTTCGCAGAAATATTTTCACGGACAAGTACTATCAGCTATCCGTCCGGACATTTTCCTCGGGTGGTCACTATGGTTAATAATGCCTCTCCGCCGATGAACACTATCTTGTAATATGATCAGTTTAAACCAACAAGAGTCGAAGAACATTTAGTGGTGAACTATAATGTAAAGGACATAGGCATTAACACAGTTTCGGGAAAACCCGCCTAATTTGAATATTTCTTTCTCCATCATAAATGTGTTAATTTCAACAGGGGTACAACATGGCACAATCTTTGCCACTCAACCTTTTGGTCTTCCACTGGGCGAGACTACAACCCCACAGTACCTCAAGTCTCTGGGATATACAGCACGCGGCGTAGGAAAGGTATGTTCTTCAGCTCTTTTCACTAGTTTAAACTTCACCCGACCCTTGGTATTGCACATTAGTGAGAGGGACCCTTTCCACTAGTTGATAGTCTCTGCACCCTTTGTTTTTTTTTCCTTTTTTTTCCTCGATGTGTTCTCTAAAGGAAATTGAAAACCTTTTTCCTTGTTGCCACCGGGTCACTCGCGGAAGCCTGGAAGACGGTGTGGAAACACTTCCCTGTTTCCCGTCGTGTTTTTATCGCATTTCTCCATTTTTTAGAAATTTCCTCGTGTGTTTCCGTGAGTTCAATAGAATAAAGTAGAGGTTGCTAACTAGAAATGATGAAAAGATGCCGAGTATGACTTACCTAGATTGACTGGATGTTTACCGGTCATGAAGGAGGCCCGGGTAGGGGTACAGATTGGTGACACATAATAGCCATTTAGAATTACCCCACTGTTGGCCAAAGCATCAAGGTTGGGCGTAGGGATCTGGGACGAGCCATGAAAACTAACGTCATCCCAGCCCTGAAGCAAAAAATAAGATGCAAATAACCCAGAGAAAGTGAATTATAAACGCACAGAAAAAAGTTTTGGAAAACACCACCAGGAAGTCGATTGCCCCCGAAAGGGCATCCCATGCAGGTTGGTGGACAACGTCTACCAATTTTTAACTTCAAATTCTAATTTTAGAACAACACCGATCAAATCTTCTAAATTTCATATTTACAAATCCTTTGAGAAAATCTCTTTATCCTCAAATTACCAAAACATTTACAAAACAGCGCAAAATGTAAATATGTGGGATGAGCAGAGAGATTTTGATTGTGCGTTTTCGCTGATGCAATTCAGCACGTGCACAAGGATTTCAAAAAACAAACATACGATCATTTTATTTACTCAACACCCGCACTATCTGTATTATTTTTCTCTATAATTGAAAGCAGTGTATTGATGGCTTTAGTCTTTTATTACAAAGATATGTTAGAAAAGGTAACGATGCAAAGAACCCAACAATTTTGAGCTTTTGTTTGTTTGAAAGAACCCAGTTAAATGCAACGCATGCGCAGCTGTTCCAAAAATTGAGACCGATTGCTCTGGCAGAAACGTGCCGATTTCTAACGATCCAGCCGTTAGAATTTCAAGAAATTTGGCAAAAAAAGGTCAGAAACCACGTGAATGATCTATCACGAAAAATCTGAATTTTGACATGGAGGGAATTTTTAATAACACTGAAAACGAATAACGGAGAATTACGGAAATCGCCTATGTCAAAATTATACAAGAACAGTGTCGACAAAAGGGATTTAATGTCAATTCTTAGTGGGCAAACGGTGAAAACAATCTAACGACTGGATTTTTTTTAATGGACAAAAGCCATTTTTTAAGCCTTGTTTTTAACCAGCCCCGTTGTCATGGCAACAACACACACCCTAGCCAAAATGCGAGAATAAATACTTCTGTAATTAACCTTGACTCTTGCAAAAAAAACGGGCGCCAAAGCATGAATAGTTTAGAAGTTATGGTGAATTAGGCGCTGATACTTGAAAACTGTGTTCGGCCACCTTAAAACCAAACCAAAAAACCGATTTCGTGTTAACCTCCGCCTTAAAATTTCCGGCAATTTTAATATCATTATAAAAAGGAATTAACTGAAAAAAATGAAAAATTCTGATAAAACCAAAATGAAATTTAATTGTACTATTATTGTTTAAAATTATTAAAGATTAAAACTACCACTTCTTAAAATTCCAATATCATTATAAAAGTTAAAGGCAAGAACTTCATTAAGAACTGCCCGTTCTCCTTTGCACTCTTTCATTTCCGATCGGCAAGCAAAATGTATGATCCTGAACCGTTGTCCTTCAACTATCCATTCAATTCAAAACGATGACGAGTTAAGTTAAATCTCGTGCTGTTTGAATTATTTTCGGTGAAAAATATTGGATTCGGGATGAACAAAAATAATCATGGTAATACTGAAGCACTTCTCCCTCCGCTGAAAGAAGAATCTCTCTTCCATTGGCTCGATAGCTGCGATCTGTACCTGTCCCCAGCATCCTCTCTCTCTCTCTCTCTCTTGCTCCCCCGTACGGTGTCAGAGTTACTCTGTTCATAGCTTTTTTGTTTTCTATAGTATGTAGTTGACTTAGGAAATAAGAAGGTAAGAAAACTTCCTTTACATAGCACGAAGGCGTTCTAAAGTAATAATGATAATCATCATCATCATCATCATCATCATCTTTATTTCATAAGATAAGTTGATATAGTGTAGTCCTTTATCTGCTTTGTGAAAATGAACTAACATTTTTCTGGTTGAATGCAAGGCAAACGATTTCCTTCCTTCAAATTTGAACGACAGTCGTCTTGTTCTTTCGTTACAAGTAATATTTTTACTAAACGAATACAAAGAACTGCGTGAGCATGCGCAGGCCTTGAACTGAGTCACCTGCTCAAAGAGGGCTGTCTAAGTCTGTTAACTGGTACCACTGAAAAGTACAAATCGATTTTGGAAGCTCAAGAGGTTTAAGTGTAAAGAGAACAGTTACCGCGGGTCATGCTTAATCAACTCTTTCTCTTAACCAGGTAAGAACATTGATTTCGAAGAATTTTTATGACGACTATAATCTTTGGGTTTTACAGACGAACAGAGCTAAACTCGCACCGCATTTGATTATTTATTTATTTTTTTTAACTTGAGGTGGTGATCTTTGTTTTCATTATAGTAATTTATAGAATGGAAATACATCTCATTTCGAAGGGTCCAAATAAAGAAGGTTTCTTTTTTACAACAGCTAGATGCAGTTATTTTCATATCTGGATTATTTATTGATGGTAATTCTACAAAGACACGCAGACCAAGTTAGCCACTTCAATTTATCGTTGACCAAAAATCGAAACAGCGTCCTCCTCCAAACTCTTGTGTCAAGGCGACCTTAATATCCTCAGAGTTGTATATCGTATTTTTATACTTAAAGACGAAGGTCACCTGAATCACGGCCCGATGCCGTTTCAGTGTCAGTCCTCACCCGTATTAGAATTTCACCTGGTTTTAAAACGTCCAAGAGGTTTTCGATCAATTTTAATGGTAGACCACAAAGTCAATATAATCAAACTTCCCCTTTCCTACAGAAATTTTTTTAAAAAATTTGTGACTGCATCACGTCTTGTCTCCAAAAAAAACACCAACTACGTCTGTAAAATCTCTATATTTTCATTTTTTCGTTCTAAACATACATTTTTTAAAGGTCTATTTTATCTTAATGATTTAAAGATCACTGAGAGCAGACCAAATTAACAAATTTACTCTCACTCGCCCCTTTAGTGTTGTTTCGCTTACCTGACTGTAGAACAAAAATGACTTTAAAATATCCATTCTTTTTCAACCTGGTAGAAGCATTGTTACAACTTCTCTGTATTGTGAGCTGGTAGCCAGTTCCACCTCACAAAAACTGGTGGGACCCGTAACTCCGGAAGGAAAATTGATCTTCGTGAAACACCTCTCAGACGAAAAATGCCATTTTGGTTCTCTGAACTGTCGGAGAGTGATTTACAGTAAAGATGAAACAAACGTGATTATCAAATGATAAAACAAGCATTGAACTCAATTCTCGAAGAATATCGTGATTTGTCGTGTCTCGCAGATCAATTATTTGCCGAAGCCGATGTATTTAGATCTGGTAATGATCGACTTCAAAATCTGTTGTTTCACGTGTCCCCAGGAAAGTATACAGAGCCGGGTATACAGTGATACCAAGAATGTAATTTCTTATTTAATTTCAAGAGCTAAATGTGTTCCACCAGGAAATTGTTTTAAGAAGCAACTCTTCAGAGGTACAGTAACAGATGCTGTTAAAAAAGCGTCTGATTGAATGTGGTTTCCTTTTTGTTTAAAGCTTTCTGCTGGCGCTTTCCTTCCATAACTTTGCGGGAGTCCTCCTCGTTGTCGCAGCATCCAGGCCCCACATCATTATGATTGTCGCGGATGATCTGGTAAGGATACGAAACGCTGCTAGAATACAGAGGCACTTTTTTCCATTAACGCTTTAAGCGAACGACGGGTCAACGACGCTTCGACCGTTCAACAGTCATTTTCAAGTTCGGTAGAAGGATGAAATTATAAACAAATACTTTCGCGTGGAGCCAGTAACATTGTTTGTTGAGTGTCGGTTTTAATACCTTAATAAAAAGGATTTAAAAAGCTGTGGGTCAAGTTTGACTTGAAAGAAACACGGGACGGTCGAGTTCCCGGACTGTGTGACTTGCTCCGTGCGAGAGGGTATTTCTTTGTAATTTTATTCTTCTAGCAAACTTGAAACTGACAACTGAAGGGTCAAAACGTCGTTCGCATTTTTCCCGGCATTTTTTTGTGCAAAGCCGAATGTCTCGATACCTTTTTCAACTTTTTTTTTTTGAAAAAATATAAGCAATCAGTAGGGTAGAAATGCATTGTCCCAGGATTAGCCTGAGCGAATCATCAGATTCCTCAAAATACCGAGAGGTTACCGAAATCACTGTGATTTAATAAATGTATTCGGTACACGGATTCCTAAGATCTAGAATATAAGCTTTAAATATTTTCTTGTAGGTTAATAATGAATTCGTTTTTGCTGTAGCTAAGCAAATAGAATAACATTTCCAGCGATCACCACTATAATTCAAGTTAGCTGTTGTCCCCGAACATTCCCGTTTCTAGAGCAATAAACAATGAGGCCTTGGCAGAGGAAAAGATACCAAGGCTTCGCGGCCTAGGTGTGCCGAAAAAAGGCGACTCTGGGGAGGACAATGAGATTCATTCCCGAAATTGTAGCACGTTACGAAAGCGAGGACAATTTCCAAATTAACAAGCAATGGTGATTGCAAATATGCCTATGATCTGCAGGTTTTTATATTCCACTTTCTCTGGGTTATTTGCATCTTATTTTTTGCTTCAGGGCTGGGATGACGTTAGTTTTCATGGCTCGTCCCAGATCCCTACGCCCAACCTTGATGCTTTGGCCAACAGTGGGGTAATTCTAAATGGCTATTATGTGTCACCAATCTGTACCCCTACCCGGGCCTCCTTCATGACCGGTAAACATCCAGTCAATCTAGGTAAGTCATACTCGGCATCTTTTCATCATTTCTAGTTAGCAACCTCTACTTTATTCTATTGAACTCACGGAAACACACGAGGAAATTTCTAAAAAATGGAGAAATGCGATAAAAACACGACGGGAAACAGGGAAGTGTTTCCACACCGTCTTCCAGGCTTCCGCGAGTGACCCGGTGGCAACAAGGAAAAAGGTTTTCAATTTCCTTTAGAGAACACATCGAGGAAAAAAAAGGAAAAAAAAACAAAGGGTGCAGAGACTATCAACTAGCTGGAAAGGGTCCCTCTCACTAATGTGCAATACCAAGGGTCGGGTGAAGTTTAAACTAGTGAAAAGAGCTGAAGAACATACCTTTCCTACGCCGCGTGCTGTATATCCCAGAGACTTGAGGTACTGTGGGGTTGTAGTCTCGCCCAGTGGAAGACCAAAAGGTTGAGTGGCAAAGATTGTGCCATGTTGTACCCCTGTTGAAATTAACACATTTATGATGGAGAAAGAAATATTCAAATTAGGCGGGTTTTCCCGAAACTGTGTTAATGCCTATGTCCTTTACATTATAGTTCACCACTAAATGTTCTTCGACTCTTGTTGGTTTAAACTGATCATATTACAAGATAGTGTTCATCGGCGGAGAGGCATTATTAACCCATAGTGCCCACCCGAGGAAAATGTCCGGACGGATAGCTGATAGTACTTGTCCGTGAAAATATTTCTGCGAAAAAGCGGGCTTAAAAAAAAAATCAAAGACGCAGTTTACCTGTTTTCTTTTTCAAATTGAACATTTGGCTTTCACGGATTTCATTTAAAAAGTTGAAAATAAATCAGTGCTAATTTTGAGCTGGTGCGCCGAAGAAAAAACAATAGAGTTTTTTTTAAGTCTGGGAGCTACCGATATGATAGTTCTCCTTAGTACTTTTGATGTTCTTTAAAACTAGGATATTAGCGCAAATATTTCTTTTAAAAACCTGAGATTTCCGAAAGGCAACGATCGGCTGATAGCTCCTGTTGTTTAAAAGAGACTACTTGCCCTAGTGTTCAATGAACGAACAGACAACCTGCATGGAACTAGTTAACTATTCGCTCGTTGACACGAAATCTGACTCGTCTTAAAATAGAATCACAGGATAAAAGCGAGCTGCTAATGTTAGAGTGAAAAGAATACAGAATTTTTTACAATTCCAGCTAGTTGATAGTCTCTGCACCCTTTGTTTTTTTTTTCCTTTTTTTTCCTCGATGTGTTCTCTAAAGGAAATTGAAAACCTTTTTCCTTGTTGCCACCGGGTCACTCGCGGAAGCCTGGAAGACGGTGTGGAAACACTTCCCTGTTTCCCGTCGTGTTTTTATCGCATTTCTCCATTTTTTAGAAATTTCCTCGTGTGTTTCCGTGAGTTCAATAGAATAAAGTAGAGGTTGCTAACTAGAAATGATGAAAAGATGCCGAGTATGACTTACCTAGATTGACTGGATGTTTACCGGTCATGAAGGAGGCCCGGGTAGGGGTACAGATTGGTGACACATAATAGCCATTTAGAATTACCCCACTGTTGGCCAAAGCATCAAGGTTGGGCGTAGGGATCTGGGACGAGCCATGAAAACTAACGTCATCCCAGCCCTGAAGCAAAAAATAAGATGCAAATAACCCAGAGAAAGTGGAATATAAAAACCTGCAGATCATAGGCATATTTGCAATCACCATTGCTTGTTAATTTGGAAATTGTCCTCGCTTTCGTAACGTGCTACAATTTCGGGAATGAATCTCATTGTCCTCCCCAGAGTCGCCTTTTTTCGGCACACCTAGGCCGCGAAGCCTTGGTATCTTTTCCTCTGCCAAGGCCTCATTGTTTATTGCTCTAGAAACGGGAATGTTCGGGGACAACAGCTAACTTGAATTATAGTGGTGATCGCTGGAAATGTTATTCTATTTGCTTAGCTACAGCAAAAACGAATTCATTATTAACCTACAAGAAAATATTTAAAGCTTATATTCTAGATCTTAGGAATCCGTGTACCGAATACATTTATTAAATCACAGTGATTTCGGTAACCTCTCGGTATTTTGAGGAATCTGATGATTCGCTCAGGCTAATCCTGGGACAATGCATTTCTACCCTACTGATTGCTTATATTTTTTCAAAAAAAAAAAGTTGAAAAAGGTATCGAGACATTCGGCTTTGCACAAAAAAATGCCGGGAAAAATGCGAACGACGTTTTGACCCTTCAGTTGTCAGTTTCAAGTTTGCTAGAAGAATAAAATTACAAAGAAATACCCTCTCGCACGGAGCAAGTCACACAGTCCGGGAACTCGACCGTCCCGTGTTTCTTTCAAGTCAAACTTGACCCACAGCTTTTTAAATCCTTTTTATTAAGGTATTAAAACCGACACTCAACAAACAATGTTACTGGCTCCACGCGAAAGTATTTGTTTATAATTTCATCCTTCTACCGAACTTGAAAATGACTGTTGAACGGTCGAAGCGTCGTTGACCCGTCGTTCGCTTAAAGCGTTAATGGAAAAAAGTGCCTCTGTATTCTAGCAGCGTTTCGTATCCTTACCAGATCATCCGCGACAATCATAATGATGTGGGGCCTGGATGCTGCGACAACGAGGAGGACTCCCGCAAAGTTATGGAAGGAAAGCGCCAGCAGAAAGCTTTAAACAAAAAGGAAACCACATTCAATCAGACGCTTTTTTAACAGCATCTGTTACTGTACCTCTGAAGAGTTGCTTCTTAAAACAATTTCCTGGTGGAACACATTTAGCTCTTGAAATTAAATAAGAAATTACATTCTTGGTATCACTGTATACCCGGCTCTGTATACTTTCCTGGGGACACGTGAAACAACAGATTTTGAAGTCGATCATTACCAGATCTAAATACATCGGCTTCGGCAAATAATTGATCTGCGAGACACGACAAATCACGATATTCTTCGAGAATTGAGTTCAATGCTTGTTTTATCATTTGATAATCACGTTTGTTTCATCTTTACTGTAAATCACTCTCCGACAGTTCAGAGAACCAAAATGGCATTTTTCGTCTGAGAGGTGTTTCACGAAGATCAATTTTCCTTCCGGAGTTACGGGTCCCACCAGTTTTTGTGAGGTGGAACTGGCTACCAGCTCACAATACAGAGAAGTTGTAACAATGCTTCTACCAGGTTGAAAAAGAATGGATATTTTAAAGTCATTTTTGTTCTACAGTCAGGTAAGCGAAACAACACTAAAGGGGCGAGTGAGAGTAAATTTGTTAATTTGGTCTGCTCTCAGTGATCTTTAAATCATTAAGATAAAATAGACCTTTAAAAAATGTATGTTTAGAACGAAAAAATGAAAATATAGAGATTTTACAGACGTAGTTGGTGTTTTTTTTGGAGACAAGACGTGATGCAGTCACAAATTTTTTAAAAAAATTTCTGTAGGAAAGGGGAAGTTTGATTATATTGACTTTGTGGTCTACCATTAAAATTGATCGAAAACCTCTTGGACGTTTAAAACCAGGTGAAATTCTAATACGGGTGAGGACTGACACTGAAACGGCATCGGGCCGTGATTCAGGTGACCTTCGTCTTTAAGTATAAAAATACGATATACAACTCTGAGGATATTAAGGTCGCCTTGACACAAGAGTTTGGAGGAGGACGCTGTTTCGATTTTTGGTCAACGATAAATTGAAGTGGCTAACTTGGTCTGCGTGTCTTTGTAGAATTACCATCAATAAATAATCCAGATATGAAAATAACTGCATCTAGCTGTTGTAAAAAAGAAACCTTCTTTATTTGGACCCTTCGAAATGAGATGTATTTCCATTCTATAAATTACTATAATGAAAACAAAGATCACCACCTCAAGTTAAAAAAAATAAATAAATAATCAAATGCGGTGCGAGTTTAGCTCTGTTCGTCTGTAAAACCCAAAGATTATAGTCGTCATAAAAATTCTTCGAAATCAATGTTCTTACCTGGTTAAGAGAAAGAGTTGATTAAGCATGACCCGCGGTAACTGTTCTCTTTACACTTAAACCTCTTGAGCTTCCAAAATCGATTTGTACTTTTCAGTGGTACCAGTTAACAGACTTAGACAGCCCTCTTTGAGCAGGTGACTCAGTTCAAGGCCTGCGCATGCTCACGCAGTTCTTTGTATTCGTTTAGTAAAAATATTACTTGTAACGAAAGAACAAGACGACTGTCGTTCAAATTTGAAGGAAGGAAATCGTTTGCCTTGCATTCAACCAGAAAAATGTTAGTTCATTTTCACAAAGCAGATAAAGGACTACACTATATCAACTTATCTTATGAAATAAAGATGATGATGATGATGATGATGATGATTATCATTATTACTTTAGAACGCCTTCGTGCTATGTAAAGGAAGTTTTCTTACCTTCTTATTTCCTAAGTCAACTACATACTATAGAAAACAAAAAAGCTATGAACAGAGTAACTCTGACACCGTACGGAGGAGCAAGAGAGAGAGAGAGAGGATGCTGGGGACAGGTACAGATCGCAGCCATCGAGCCAATGGAAGAGAGATTCTTCTTTCAGCGGAGGGAGAAGTGCTTCAGTATTACCATGATTATTTTTGTTCATCCGAATCCAATATTTTTCACCGAAAATAATTCAAACAGCACGAGATTTAACTTAACTCATCATCGTTTTGAATTGAATGGATAGTTGAAGGACAACGGTTCAGGATCATACATTTTGCTTGCCGATCGGAAATGAAAGAGTGCAAAGGAGAACGGGCAGTTCTTAATGAAGTTCTTGCCTTTAACTTTTATAATGATATTGGAATTTTAAGAAGTGGTAGTTTTAATCTTTAATAATTTTAAACAATAATAGTACAATTAAATTTCATTTTGGTTTTATCAGAATTTTTCATTTTTTTTTCAGTTAATTCCTTTTTATAATGATATTATAGGGAGTTTTAGCAAAGGACGACGGCGACGGCGACGGCGACGAGAGCGTCACCAAACAAAAGATTTAATGAGCAAAACAATAGCTATGGACGTGCGTTTTGAATCTTTGTACATTTCTTTCCCGTACTCTGCGAAACAACAACGTGAAATGACCAAGTTCTACGTATTTTGGAAAACGCGAGCCGCAATGGCTAATATTTCGTATTTTCTTTTGGAACTGAACGCTGTCAGTGCATGTTTAACCTGAGCAAGTTCTTAGACCGATAGGCGTCCTGAACAGATTTACAAAGTTGCGACATCCAAAGGTAAAAAATAAATTCATTTTTTACAAGGCGTCGTCCCCGCCGTCGCCGTCGATATTGCTAAAACTCCCTAAATTGAAATTTTAAGGCGGAGGTTAACACGAAATCGGTTTTTTGGTTTGGTTTTAAGGTGGCCGAACATAGTTTTCAAGTATCAGCGCCTAATTCACCATAACTTCTAAACTATTCATGCTTTGGCGCCCGTTTTTTTATGCAAGAGTCAAGGTTAATTACAGAAGTATTTATTCTCGCATTTTGGCTAGGGTGTGTGTTGTTGCCATGACAACGGGGCTGGTTAAAAACAAGGCTTAAAAAATGGCTTTTGTCCATTAAAAAGAATCCAGTCGTTAGATTGTTTTCACCGTTTGCCCACTAAGAATTGACATTAAATCCCTTTTGTCGACACTGTTCTTGTATAATTTTGACATAGGCGATTTCCGTAATTCTCCGTTATTCGTTTTCGGTGTTATTAAAAATTCCCTCCATGTCAAAATTAAGATTTTTCGTGATAGATCATTCACGTGGTTTCTGACCTTTTTTGCCAAATTTCTTGAAATTCTAACGGCTGGATCGTTAGAAATCGGCACGTTTCTGCCAGAGCAATCGGTCTCAATTTGGAACAGCTGCGCACGCGTTGCATTTAACTGGGTTCTTTCAAACAAACAAAAGCTCAAAATGGGCCCTTTGCAGCTGGGGTCACGTGACCATATTTTTCCTAAAAATCTTTTGTATTATGGGCTATAACTTAAAGAATGCCAGAAATGGAAAGAGCATATCAAAAATACCAAAGTGGCAAAGTTTGAGGTCCCTAGCATTAAAGAATGAGATTTTATGGCGGTTTGAATTTCAAAAAAAATTAGAAGATTTGTATGGAAATAGTTGCTGGAGAGCAAGGCCTTGCTCTCCAGCAACTTTTTCCATACAAATCTTCTTAATTTTTTTAAAATTCAAACCGCCATAAAATCTCATTTTTTAATGCCAGGGGCTTCAAACTTGGCCGTTTTGATGTTTTCGACACGCTTTTTCCATTTCTGGCATTCTTAAAGTCGCAGCCCATAATTTTATGAAAAGTAGGTCACGTGATGGCTTAGCTGCAAAGGGCCTATTGTTGGGTTCTTTGCATCGTTACCTTTTCTAACATATCTTTGTAATTTAGACTAAAGCCATCAATACACTGCTTTCAATTATAGATAAAAATAATACAGATAGTGCGGGTGTTGAGTAAATAAAATGATCGTATGTTTGTTTTTTGAAATCCTTGTGCACGTGCTGAATTGCATCAGCGAAAACGCGCAATCAAAATCTCTCTGCTCATCCCACATATTTACATTTTGCGCTGTTTTGTAAATGTTTGGTAATTTGAGGATAAAGAGATTTTCTCAAAGGATTTGTAAATATGAAATTTAGAAGATTTGATCGGTGTTGTTCTAAAATTAGAATTTGAAGTTAAAAATTGGTAGACGTTGTCCACCAACCTGCATGGGATGCCCTTTCGGGGGCAATCGACTTCCTGGTGGTGTTTTCTCAAACTTTTTTCTGTGCGTTTATAATTCACTTTCTTTAAACTTCCTAAATTCCACTTCAATTCAGGTAACCCCGTCTTAAGCAGAAGTAGTTTTAATCTTATTCACTATTCCTATTTCGCTGTCAAAAAAATATAGAAATGCAACGTACAGATATTTGTTTTAGTTCGTTTTGCATTTTTGAGTTACAGGTTACTTTTCCAGTTCATTAACCATAACACATACCTGCTGTTCTGATATAAGATCATAACTGTAATAAGCGGCGTTGAACTGAAATTTTTACCTGCATTAATCTTTTGTTTAGCTGCAAACTACCAGCAATGTTTTCTAAGTGATCAATCTTATAAAAGTTAAATTCCGTTATAGCCAACCAGGCCTTGTGAAATAGATGAGATAATGTATAGTTAATACTTTTTAATAACTTTACGTAATCCGTTAGAATTGTGCTTTAGGCTTTAATAGTCGTACCTTGCAAAATATTCTTCGGTTATGTTCTTGGAATAAAACGATATCGTTGGACCTAAGTTCTGTCTGCTGTTGACGCTTCTCAAGATAATTCCCTGTAACAGATCGGGTATTTCTCCGTAGCCAGAGAGTTTTTCAGGTTTTGTAAAAGTGCTTTCCCAGGCCAAAAACCTATTTTCACCAGATATGTCCAGAAATGCAGGTTAATGACATAAGCATCACAAAGTGTCCTCTTTCCTAAAAAGTCACCAAAACACACATAATTCTGTTAAATATGGAGTAATATGAAAATGACACTTCATGATGCTTATTCATAGAGAGCATTGAATCTCATTAGCCTGCATTTCTGGACATAAGTGATTATCACAGCGAAACTTTCGGGTCCGTCGAGTAACGAGCCCCTGGAGAGTGAGTCACAATCTGTTCAAAACACCTTGATAATGTTTTACTCCACCAAACATAACAAGATCCCGAATAGTAGCGGTGCTCAGCAGAATTCCTCCAAAGCTCCTGATACGAATCTTAAGGTTCATCGTGGATAAGTAAAACAACATAACAGTTTTGGAGCGGCAATTGATCCCGAATGAAATTTCTATTTCCTAAAACATCTTATCAATATTTTAGTAGTGAGTGTTGTACTGTGTTTTTCTCTACAGTAAGATCTTAAGGTTTGGGATAGCAGTTAGCTAAAAGCCACAAGCCGGAATAGTTAACAACTATTCACCGGAGTAGAGGTGGCTAACGGTGGATATTTACCGATCCGCGAAGCGGCGAGGTAAATATCTAACGCTAGCCACCTCTACTCCGGTGAATAGTTGTTTTAGTATATACTAAAATAGTGAGATAATATACAACATAAAAAATTAATTTGGATGAATTCTTCACTTGTCACGGATGCAAACCGGGACGCCATTTTTGCCCGAGTTGCTCGGAGGTAAATAGCAAAGGATATTCGGAGTTTCACGAGCCAATCAGCGCGCGCATTTAACACTATCCACTGTTTTAGTATATACAATTAACAATAAAGAAGCCTGAGCCGTGTATTACACTGTGATAAAACACGATGGTCATTTGAGAACACGAGGGAAATGAAGAAACACGAGCCGTAGGCGAGTGTTTTCTACATTTCTCGAGTGTTCTCAATGACTGGAGTGTTTTATCGCAGTGTAATACACGGCTTGGGCTTCTTCATTTGCTTTAAAATATAGATTTTACACGCGCAAAACAATAAAACACTTTTCTATGGTTTATACTCTGATAAAACATGGGTTTTGACCAATCAGAGCGCGCGCAGGGTCCTATCTATATTTTAAAAACAGTTAAGGAATAGAGCAATTTTCTGTGTTTACATAGCCCCATCTAAACACGAGGAGGGTTGGGAGAATTCGAGACAGTTGTGCAAACCCGAAATGTTAGGCGAGGGTTTTGCATAATTTTTGTTTTGAAAAAAAAAAAAAAACAATTAAAGGCAACTGACAACACTCGAACAGCAACCCATGGCCTGGCCGGCTGCCCAGGTTGATATGGTTGGTTCGCGCATGCGGTAAGGTACTGGCCAGCGCGGGTTGGTGTTCGAAGCGTGTCATTTGCTTTTTATTGTTATAATTGTTTGCGGCTTGTGTCCATCTAAGCATGGGGCTCAAAATTACAGACTCCCATGGAGAGGGAAGGGAGGGTCAAGGAGGATAAGGAGAATTATATGAAGTAAGAGCGGTGGATATTGATAACGAGCTTTTTTTCCCCCCCCCCCCCCCCCCGAAAACTTTTTGAAACCCTTATGTTAAATATTATTACCTCTTTATATGGCTTAGCTCCGTGAGCGGGCAAGATGAACCAAATCGCGCGCTGTGATTGGCTACCCGAGCGGGCAAGATAGAGCCATCTTGCCCGCTCGGGACTACCCGCTGCATCCCGAAAGCAAAATTTCACCAAAAGCCATATCATAAATCCTTTATTGACCAAGTTTGTTCGGTCAAGATGGCTGGATATTGGCCTCGTTCTTTTTTTGCGAGTTTATGGACCTCGACTTCGTCTCGGTCCATAAACACGCAAAAAAATAACTTGGCCAATATCCAGCCATCTTGACCGAACAACTTGGTCAATAACCCATACATATTTCTCAACCTGCGATCAGGCGTCCTTTCAAGTTTTCGCGGCGGCAAAAAAGGGACGCCTGACAAGGCGCAGGTTTAAATATTTCCATAGGTAAAACTCTCTCGTTCTGATGTTATTCTTTATGTAGTACCGGTTTATTTTATTTTATTTTCATTTTTTTTCAGAACATTTTCAACCTCGTTCCCAGGGATTTTTCCCTGGCTTGGGGCGGGCAGCCCGCGCCGCCCCCAAGCCAGGGAAAAGACCCTGGGATCGAGGTTGAGAACATTTTGTGCTTTAATATTATTCCTATGTTTTACAATTTTTTTCCTTTATTTAAGTATAGTGCTCGCGCAAGTTTTATTTAATGTCTAGGCTTCTTAAAATGTACGTTACTTTTTTCGTATTTTGAATTGTATCACGTTTAAACTTATACGCCATTGCTGGTATTACCGTAATTCAACCAAACTTGTAAACGAATTCACAACTGAAGATGACCATCGAACGATCGAATTATGTCTTACTGACCTTACTTACTGTTACAGTAGTTGTCCATCTTTTAAAAAATAGTTCCATGGATAAAGAGCCCTACCAATAGAAGTGTAATGTCTAAGTTAGCTTGTGTGTGGAAAAACGTGCCGTAAGTAAGTTTAAAAAAAAATTACACCTATTAAGACGGGTGTAAACGTGAAGGCTGTTTTGACGTAGCTTAAAGGAGCAGTGACGAGGATTTGCTGTTTTAGGTCAATTCTGTAGTAAAATCATAACTTTGAGGCTTTAATCATAAACAAAATGCCTTCTGTAAAGTTACAACGAAGATATCAAATGAATTTTATCAGAGAGGGCTAACCATAATTAATTTCTTGAGAATTTTTGTAACATGGTAGCATCAAAGCTTGGAAAAAATGGCCAATTTTTCAAGTTTCAATCCATTGCCATCCATGCCATCCGTAGCGACAGGCGACAGGAAACAGTTTCAGTACTTTCAAATAGCCATCAATAACAAAACTAGATCATTAGTTTTGGAATTCAGTCAGTGATGTGATGACACCTTCTAGCTTTTTGTAAAGTGACCAATGCCCCTTCAAGACGGCCTGTCTGCATATATCTCGGTCACGTTTCAAGCAACACTAATCTCTCTGCCTCATTTCATTAATCACTGTTTGGCGCTTTCGTGTAAATTTTTGGGTGATTTTTGGGCATTTTGGGAAAGAGAGATTTTTTTCTGGAATGATAGGTTAAATTGAGGAAAATATGAAATGTTCAAGATTTGATGGATTTGGAAAATTGAGATTTGAAGTGAAAAATTAGTACATCGACACCAAACAGTCTTCTACCAACCCGAAGCTCTCTAATTCTAACAATTCCCTTTTAATATTACTTCAAATTCCCAACAAGAAAGGGCTTTTCGTTGCCTTCAAAAGCTTTCCGATAAAGCGGGATCGCAACTGTGGACAGCTGTTTCGCTCTTGTTGGAGCTCGTCAGCACAGTGTAGCGAAGATATGTAACGCCAGCCAAGAGCCAACGCACATAAGTTGCAAAATGACCCGTTCACCATATCAAGTTCCGTACTTGAACTCACTTGCGCTCCGAAACGCGCGTTGCCACATCACGTGTTCCAGAGCGCAAGAAGACCAAAGTGTCACTGTTGGTGTCTCGAAAAGCAAAAAATTAATGTGGCTAGACAAAGCCAGCCTAAACATTCAAACTCATGGCCAATACCATGCTTAAAAAAACGCAGCGTATCGGATCTGAAAAGACCTACGGTCCGAAAATTCATAAATGAGAAACTATAAACTGCAAGGGACCGCATACGATAAACGCTGCCAACGTAGGATCTACAAGAGATCTGATCAGCCCAAAAAATATGTGTATGTGTATGTGTATGTGTATGTGTATGTGTATGTGTATGTGTATGTGTATGTGTATGTGTATATGTGTACGCGTGTTTCGGAGCGCAAGTGAGTTCAAGGTACGGAACTTGATATGGTGAACGGGTCATTTTGCAATTTATGTGCGTTGGCTCTTGGCTGGCGTTACATATCTTCGCTACACTGTGCTGACGAGCTCCAACAAGAGCGAAACAGCTGTCCACAGTTGCGATCCTGCTTTATCGGTTCTGGTCATGTTGGTTTCTCGAAACGTTTTTCACGTAGTATCAGCCTTGCAGTTTATTGCCTTAATACAAGTTACTGAGTTAATCTTTTGTTTACGTACAGCAGGCCCAAGTTTTTCGCTCACCCTATAAATTTATCTTGCGGTTTTTGACTGCAGCACAGAGAAAACATGTACAAATACATGTAATGAAAACGTGTAGGCAGGCCTCAGTATCAAACACTTTGTTATAGCGGTCATCAATCACACGCGACGTTCAGCGCAAAAACAGTCTAGAGAAAACCGGAGTATTGGTGGACGTCAATCGTTTCATTTGCGTGCATGAATGACCCTGAGAGCAAGCAAATCTACACCCAAACAAATTATTTCTCATGTATTCGTCTTGGGGTTACCGACTGAACAAGACTTAAACGTCTTAAAAACCTTATTGCGTTCGACGAAGTGGAACGCAAGCCTAATTTTGTTGTGTGACTATGGAGAGTTAGTTGCCCTGTGTAAGGTTATAGAGTGCGTGCACTGTCACGCAATAAAAGATAAAATCAAAAACTATGCAACGGATAAAGTCAAAAAATTGTGATATTGTAGACGATAAATCGTTCTCCAAGTTTATTGTGTGTGCGTTGCTCCAAAGCTGAGATATTCGAAATGTCCCGCACAAAATTACAGAGCCTAGTATGGAGCCGCCATGTTGGAGGACCTCTTTAGTCCTCCAACATAGCGGCCAGTAAATAGTGTAAACATCTGGAACTTTATACTTTGGCTATCTAGTTGACTGATTATCTAAACCGGACCAAAAAATATTTACAAAAGCACTTTTCCTGGTACTTAAACTCCTAAAATGGCCAAAACTCATGAGATAAGTGTATATTTTTCGACAAAAGCGATCGTCGCGTCATGTCATGCATCGACTTAACTTCGAAATTCAAAATGTGCTGGATTCCAAACGAAGGATGCTTTTGAGCTGGAAAGTTGTAAACAGAGAATAAATTGGTACCTCTTATACCTGATGAGGATAAAACCTTTAGTGGCTCTTTAGTTTTGGATTTGAGAAGTTGATGACGTCAGGTGCACACACTCTATCCACATTCCTGGAAGGGCACAAAAATGGCCACCCCGCTTAATCTTTGCAGGGGCATGTCACGGCATAGTTATTAACTATGTCACGGCCAGTAAACTGTCGTAGGGTCTAAGTGAGACACTGATGTGACGAACATGTGAGCACGTGAGCAGGCAATGTAGACTTCGGTCCTTCTTTCAATGTGCTCTCGATCTCATTCTTTCGCCGTGGAATTTTGAGGCTGAGTAGTATTATATTCAATAGTCCTCTCCAGTATGATGTTATTTAAACGTTCGTTCGAGCTCACGATGAGCTTGTTTATTATATATGTTCACGAACACGATCGCCTAGGCTTTGGGATGTTCACTGGAAACAGCTGTATTAAATCCTCGGGCTGTATTTGATTGCATTTGTGGATTTAGTTCCAACGGCGTCAGAAAAGGTCAATAGTATCCGGTCGAATATTATTTGGAATCAGTGGAAGAGTACTCTGAAGGAAAGATCCATAAGAGCGAACCTGAACCAGGGAACGGAAATGTAAATAATGTGTACTTTGTTAATCGGGCCAGGGGAAATACTCGAATCAGTCGCACGGAGTTTGTTTACGGGATCAACGAGCACGCGATTACAAATGTTCACTCAGTTATATTTGAGCTTCCTGCTTAGAATAATGTTCGAAAAAAAATATACTTTTACAAATTAGCCTTTGCGCTTAAACATTACAAGTCAATGTGACAATATTTAGCACGAAATTTGAAAGCTGATGTAAATTTTTTAGTCCTATCAAACTTGTGAGTCTACAGAAACTGGTGTCGTCACGCAACGCAGTCTTCTATCAGACTGGAATGGACTTTGTCACTTAAATATCTTTCCGTAAAACCCCGGTTTTTGATGAGAAAAGGTTGGTTTTTAGAGGTTGGGGGTCAGCTAGGAAAATAATTTAAGGTATCTGTATAAACATTTATACGGCGTCGAACGCACTCTCGTAATCTTTGATTACTACTAGTAATAAGGTAATAAGTTATAAGTTTTATAGAATTATTAGTATTGTTCAGTCTGTAGCCCCAAGAAAACTACGTGCAGAAATAATTTGTTTAGGTGTAGATTTTCTTGACTTGTTTGTTCTCGGGGTCATTCATGCATGCGAAGGCCGAAGGGCCGTTGAAAAACCCGACAAACGTTTTCATTTATAGATTAGTGAGCTAGCCGTACATGCCGAAAGTAAAATGAAAATTTTTACGAGTAAACCCGCCTGCAAGGTTTCACTTTTTCAGGTAAATTTTGCATACAGTCGGCAAGGAGGCGGAGATGATTGACGTCCACCAAAACTCGGGTTTAGACTTTTTTTTTTCGCGCTGAAGGTTGCGTGTGATTGATAACTGCTGTAACCTTGAGCTTTGTTTATTTTACAAATATCACAACACAACCCTGAATGGAAAAGGTTTTATGCGCTTGTTCGAAACCTAGACTGCACTCACATCACAAGTACTTCGTTAACGAGCAATGCCTCATAACACCCTTTCATAATTTATTTTCCAAGTTCAGTGGCTAACAGCCACTTTGATCTAAGTTGTATCACCCCTTCACTCCTGTACTTCGTGTCAGACATTTAGAAACCCGGCAGAGGCGGGGACACCCATATGAAAAGGCAAGCAATACTCATCAGAAGATATAAATTTACTTCCACTTCACTAGCCACTACTCGAGAAAGGATACCGCCGCGCGCCAATCCACTAGATAACCTGGTTTGTTTTGCCAACACCTATCCATTAGATAGTGATTTATCAGTCAGGGCCGGGTTGTTCCAAAGCCGGTTAACGTTAACCCAGGGTTAAACGCTAACTGAAGCATTACGTTTTCTTGTTTAAAAATGTTTTTCACTTCTAATATTCGGTGTATTGTAGTTTGAGATTATTACAGCTCAAAACTGAAGGCCAAACAATATAAAGAAAACACCAAACCAAAAAGTTACAAAACTAAAATCAAAATTCTCGCTAACTCTGGGTTAGCTTAATCGGGCTTTGAACAACCCGGCCCAGATAGCGTTCTTTCCATTTTTTGACGAACTGGGTCCTGTTCTGATTTGGAGTATTCTAAATCATGAAATTTGCTCCAACGAGGATATAGGGGGGGGGGGGGGGGGATATAGGTTCTGACAATACAGATCTACCCTGCCCTCTTACTATCTAAAAAGTGAAGCCCCGGAGAAGACTGGCTCATAGCTGCCCGAGCTTATCCGCGTTTCTGTAGCATTAAAAGGGCTAGGGGTATTTCTACTTCCCCTGAACCGGATGCTAGTTCATCACAGGTCACTCCACAGCAATTTGTCAGGCTTCCCCAACAATATATCGGTAACCATTTTCACATTTTGTTTAAAATTCAACGTCAGTGAAACATCTACTAATCGTGTACGTGAATCAATTTTTTTGTAACCGAATCTACATACAGGAAAAACTACATGTCAAAAATCGACTCGTAAGCCTCACATGTACGCATCGCGGACCTCTTTTTCTCCTCTGAACGGCGAGGTCATGTGATCAAATTCCTTGAGGGTGCAGAAGACAGGAGGAGTTTTCGTCTGTTCGGTGTTTTATCCTCATTTTAAATGTAAAACATTACTAGAAGAAACGAGTTTTTATTACCTGGTATGATGACGAGTTTCGTTTCACAGAAACAGTTCCATGAAGTCACTGACGGGATTTTAGTTCTCAAGTTCTGGAGCACAGGTAAGCAGATTATTAATGTCAAACTCTTCGCGTGGTTTTTAATTTGTCTCGTATGGAGTATCGAATTTATTTCTAAGCTTTTTTAGGGCCCATTTACATGGAAAGAGGATGATCCTGGTGCTAGGATCATCCTATAAGGTTTGGTTTATATGCAAAAACGCGGCTCCTGGGATTTGGTTTACATGTACATGCGAGATCGCCCAAGCAGTTTTGTGTTCGGCTGGTTACATTTCACTCTAAAATTGGGATTTTAAAAATTTCTAATTATTAGAAACTAGTATCGTTAATTTAAGTAGTTGTATTCTTAAATGAAGTAGTTGTATTCTTCAATTGAGAATCGAGGTTTTAATTTAAAAACTGAGGTTCTTACTACCGGAATTATATGAAGGAATGTGTTCTAAAATTTAGAAATCGAGTTTTAGAGTGTTTAAGGTGATTCCCTATTGAAAGAACCCACCATAGATTTCTGATCAAACTTGGTCTGTTGATGTTACAAGACAAGGAGACATTAAAAGCGTAATAAAAAGAGGGGGTCACCGTGCTTGTTTTCATGCCACAATGCTTACAAATACGGTTATTATTATTATTATTATTAATTTGTTATTATTAAGGTGACTTTTGGTGATCACTGTGCGCAACAAATATTGAAATAAGTATAGGAAATCGTATGAATGTGAGTGCATTTCGTGATATATGGGCACAAGTGATGTTCTTCAAGTTCTCAAAATTGCACGAGCCGCAGGCGAGTGCAATTTGAGAACTTGAAAAACATCACTTGTGCCCATATATCACGAAATGCACGAGCGATCATACAATTTTTTATTTATAATATTCTGAACAAAATTATAAAAAAGTCAAGAAAACGCCACCGTCACACTTCTATGGACACGCAACTCTGAAGTGGCTTCCAAACTGCTCACATGTTTTATTTCAACCAATCAATTACAACCTAGTGACAGGTGAACCAACCGTGAATTTTCAGGAAAACTCCAGAAACTTTATGAACTGAACAAGTTTTTATGTCAAGAGCATGAAAAATCAGTTAAGGGATGGCAAGTTTGTAATTGTTCCGTAATGAGTTACCTCAAACAGACAGTTAATGCTGATCTGAACTTTTGGGTGAACTGCCTGTCCTTGAATGATGCTAAACGTGACTTGACAGTTGTGGAAATTGTTTACTGTAAAAGCATGATGGCTGCTTGCTTGCCGGATCTGTTCCGTACTGGTTGGAAAAAAATACCACACTGAAAATCCTAGGAAACTGTTTGATGTTGTTGTCTGTGGAGTTCTGCTGATGTGTGATGTGCGATAGCTGCCGATGCTCCCTTTCATTTCCTTCATTGTAGTCGTTCGGCAACTTTTCATTTGTGTGGCCGATCACCTGAATAATAGACTGCCTCTTAA
>JAHPZR010008380.1:32500-59413 GCA_019787425.1 Platygyra sinensis
TTGGATGTGTATCCTTTGTGAGGTCAAATTAATTGGATAAATCTTGACATCCTCTTATCCTTGGTTTCCTTGCATGAACTTAAAGTGCTGACATATGATGTCATTTCTTAATGATGGCTGGCTACTGCGTTCTTTTCTGAGGTCTGTCAAACTCTAAATGACTGGTGACAAGTCATACAATGTCTGATACCCTTTTAGCCCATTACTCCATGAGGGAAATAATGAGCACATGTATCCACTTCTCTAAGTTCTTCTAGCCAAAATTGACTAATTTGAAGAACCCTGAGAAAACAATGTCTTCAGCAAAAACTAAGCACCACACAGCCTCATAATATAGCAAACAAAATCAATGAGCTCTTTAAGTGTGGTAAGAAATATGTAACATTTACAGTAAATAATAAGACAATAAACATGATAAATGTGAAATGTTGTCTCAGTATTATATAGTTGACCATGTTTTTTTCTGTAAAAGGTAAAAACATTGCATTAAAAAATCAAACACTGAAAAAAAAAGAACCAAATCTCTGTTTCACTGCATACATATAGTCAGCTGATCTTCTAGGGAGAAACTGATTGCAAAAATTCATATTTCTTGGCATTGTTACAAATCTGCTTCTGACTGATTTGGAAAACACTTTGGATTTTCCATACGACATACATGCCATTTGACAATACTTTGTTTGCTATTGTTTTAAATAAAGTTTGCAGTGTCCTTTAGAAGTTTCTACATTTTGACATTTCCATTAATTAGGTGCCCTTCTGAAACAGTAACTGAACATGAACAAAAGTCACTGATTGGCATCTTCACCAACTCAACACAAAATTAAAGCTGACATCTGGAGTGATGATTGTCTGCCTCATTTTCCAGAATGTGAGTATTTACAATGCCAATATGGACAAGGAACCACAGCAAATGATGTCACTACTTCCACAACTTGCAGCCCACAGCATAGTAATTTCTTGCTTTGTAATTCAAGTCAAGACCACCCATGGTTTTGTTTTGGGAAATGGTGGCAGGAACAGTGAGAACTTGTACAATAGTTTCTGTTGATTGTTTGGTTGCCAACAGAATTTGAATGGATGCCTAGAAAGCAAACTAGCTTTATGTCTTTCCAAACTGATTTGACAAGGTTTCCAAGAAAATTACATTTTTCTCTTGCTAGATTTCCTTTGCCTTTCACATTGTAACATGTAAAGTTTTCACATCAGCTTTGTGTGGGGTGACAACCTTGATGATTGAAGTAACTAATATTGTTTGACATATGTATGTTTTGTCTCAGCGAATTACAAGAAAGTTTAGTGGACATGAAACAAAATCTGGTGATGCTTGAAAGGGTGGCTTACGTGTCATGAAAAGACAATAGCCAAGTCTGTGCTCTATGCTGCCACCATTTTGTAATCCCATGTAAACTTGCAAATTACAAATGTAGCTGTTATACAAATCTGCGAATTTGCTTCAATGAAATGTACTGTTTCATGCTAAGCTATCTATTAAAGGGAATCTTTGCATCAACAACAGGTTTTGACAACAGTGTTGAGGAAAGATGAAATTTTGAACAGTTTATTGTGATTTTGGTTGGCCTCATGGTCATCCAAGTGTCGTTATTAAGGTATCAGTGTACCCCAAATTTGACCATTTTTCAAAAAAATTGTTTTTCGCTTTTTCAGATAGATGTTATTGCAATCTTTCATTTAAAGAAAATTCTATGAAAAAAGATTAATTCTAAGCAAAGTTATTAACGAAAAACGTTTCTTTCCATTAATTATCTCTAATTGATAGTTGTCAACACCCTGTCGACACTTTGTCACGAGAGTAAATTTGCATTAAAAGCTAGCGTGACAGACGCGATGTTGTTCGATTTTCACACGTTTGTGTTTAAGATATTGGTCATCGATGTTCTACTTCGAGTGTTTTCTAATTTGTAGACTATAAATTTAATAGCCTATATCTATCCATGTCATCGAAGATAAAACGCAAAAGTTCTTGTCCTTTTGCTAGTGCGAAGTTCTCAAGAAACCTTCAAAGAGGAAAAAGGGTTCAATTTCATTCGTTTAGGATCCAGCTGATGTGTTTGCGGCTTGTGATCAAGAACAGAATCGATGGGAGAACGATACTGTTAGTGCTAGCCGGGCGAAAACTGAAGGCAAAGACAAAGACGAACCTGCAGAACTGGACTCTCAAGAGTCATGGCAAAAGTTGGTTGCTCGAACAACTGTTGCCGACGATCGCCTGTAAGAAAATCTCTTGAAATCAGTTTCTTGTCGGTTTTGTCACGCAGATGTGACTTTGTTGTAGAAAGTTTCTGCAAGATCCGGGCTTGGTTCATGTTGGATCGTGTCCTGTCAAAACGAGAATTGCTTGTCGAGGACTGTGCATATCTCTGATCATAAGTTCATAAGCACTTTCGCCTTTCAGCTGGCCTTTCGAAGTTGTAACTTCTTGATCGATATCTTAGTCCTGCAGATAAGTGAAAAAAAATGTGCCTTTTATGATAAAAGAATGAAACTTGGCACACTTGTTAAACACCTTCACCCGAGCATTTTTGGATATAGGGCCATCTCAGACTGGTCACGTGACCAATGTGACGTCACTTCGAAATTAGGGGGCGTGGCCCCATATTTTTTACTAGTCATTTTCAAAAAAATTTAATGAATTCATCCAAACTGTTTACCGGATCACACCACACCTACTATTATAAGGGTCAAAAGCTGTCTGAACTCCACTTTCTGTTGTCATGACATTAATTTACGTTACCATGGCAACATTATGGCCTCCATTATGGTCTCCATTTTGGCCTTCAAAAAATTTTAATGAATTCGTCCAAACTGTTTACCTGATGACACCACACCTACTATTAATAGGGTCGAAAGCTGTCTGAACTCCACTTTCCGTTGTCATGACATTAATTTCCGTTACCATGGCAACATTATGGCTTCCATTTTGATAAAATGGAAATGGTTTTAATGGCATATCCCGAAAACGCTGTTATTGCATCACAAACAAACACTTAAAATATTCTTTTCGACATGTTGATGAAAAGCGGATCGATACCGCGACTTATTGTAATAATTTTTAAGATGTTTAAATCACAGTAGTACATGTTCAATAAACAGATTTAAGTTCTGTTCTGTGGCATCATTTAAGTCCACTGTAAACATGGCAGGTGTGGAAGAAAGAGAAAAGTGTCGTTTGTAACTGCCTATCATTACAGCTGATAATGTACAGAATTTTCTGACTAGTCCTCAGAGCAAAGTCCACCACATTTACAAAGTGCAGTACACTGGAGTGCTGCCTTTTGACACTTGTACTGTCATCTACAGCCTTTCTTGCAACCACATCACAGAAGCTCTCTGCAAGCCTTTGTAGCTTCTGGCACAGTTGTCCAGCGAACTTCCCAACCACTTGGTTCCTTCCTTGTCCAGCCCCAGTCACTCGGAGGTGGAAGCTCTGGTGCTGCAATCATCACCTGGCTCCAGCAGTGACCAGCCTGGTAGGCTACCCGCTTAGTGTGCAGTATGAGGGCTGCCTTGGTCGGGGGAAGACCTTCTATTGATCTGCCCTTCTTGGTAAAGAGCTGTTTTCGTGCCTGGTTGACACAATCCAAAGTACTGGTGCGGTCGTACAGCAAGATCACAAATCGCTCCAGTGGTTTGATAACGCTTTCTACAGACTCTGGGGTGGCCGCCAAAAAGGAAAATGCAGGTGTAACGTCATCGTAGGCTTTCCATGTGTCCCATGCAGTTCGTTTACCTCTGCCTCCGAAAAACGACACCGTATCGCACCGTATCGCACACCGGTGCGGATGGAACACTGGCAAGGCCTTACAGCGATCAGGACCCAAAGCTCTGGCTATCTCATGCGCTGCTATAAAACGGAAGCTTTTTCCGGTACCAAAAGCAATGCATACTTCAGTGTTGCTAAGGCGCTTAGCAGATGACACTGCCAGTACTACCACATCAGTGTCAACGGTGCGGATGGAAACTTTCGTCTTTCCTTCTTTCACGGCATCTTCCAGGTGCAGAATGATCCTCGTGTCTGCTTCTTCATGTGTACATGGAGAAAGCCTTGAGAGATCCCTGGATTGATTACAAGCATCTCAGAGCGATGTGTGCTGATTATCTGCTTGCTGCTGTCGACGGATGCAACTATGGTGTTTGCAAAGAAAGAGCAGATCCACCTTATTTTCATCAATGCGTAGAAACTCTTTCCAGCTCCCAGGAATTGCGGTAGAAGGCTCTACACGTCTTCTGACTCCCTTTCCTCTCTTGCTTCTAGTCTCAGATTTCAAACTGTCTGGGTGGTACTCGTCCCAGACAACGTCTACTCGGCTTGCATGCTGCGTTTGAGATACAACGTATGGCAGGAACACTTGCATTGCATAATCAGAGAATGTTTTTGTATATCCAGGTTGTAGCATGTTAACAATTGCTGAGCCGTCGAGGATACTGACATCAACATCAGGTTTGCTGGTCTTCTCTTTGGAGGTGACCAAGTCTTCCAAGCATTTGACTAGATCTGACTTTGTACCACTTCTGATTTTGCCGTTCTGGGATAATGCTGGTGGAAATGCTTGGTTTTCATGTTCAAAAAACTCATCCAAATTCCCATTATGCACTTGTGATGCAATATACAGACGAGAAAATAAGAAGCAATGGTTCTTAAGGGAGGTCAGCTGCAGCTGTGACTTGCTCTTCTCTCGGACTGGAGGTCGGCTAAAGAGAGGAAGAGTGTTCTTATTGATGGGATCTGAAATGGGCTTTGTTTGATTGACAAGCCGCTCTTTGACATAGGTATCATACTGTTCTTCACCAATTTTCTCAATTTGACGTATCGTGTCAATAACCGCTGGATCGGCAATGTCTCTGCTACCTAGTACAAGCAGATCGCTGCTGTTCTCAGTAAATGGATTGCCCATTTCTTCTAAGGTGATGGCCAGGCTATTCACATCTCGTTTAAATGCCTTTTGCTCATGTTTGGCCTCCTTGTGATGGCGAACATCCACCTTCTTCCTTTTTTCCGTTGAAACCTCAAACTCTCCAATAACTCTAGCCATCTCCGGTCCAGAAACCATCCACCGCCTCAGTGCAGCAGGGTTCTCAGTGAGGCCTACTGCTCCACCATCATCTTTAACTGCAGCGTTGTTCTGTTCGTGGCCTTGATCAATGGCGATAGCAGAAAATCTGTGTGCGGTTTTCTTGACCACGAAATTTCCTTTAAGGAACTCTGCAAAAACTTTGGGATGTTCTTCTTTCAGTGTTACCATGTCCCGCAGATGAACAGGGATCCACCGAGCATAATGTGTGTGGTCTAAAGCAAAGAACCAAGGCACGATCTTGGTGAGTGCATCCACATAAAGCTTAAAGTCCGCCTCTCTTATTGCCCTTACAAACAATAGCACTGTCAATTCCAGCTGTAGGATAAGCAACCAGAACTTGAATTGTGGATACAACTCAGCGTTGCTTGAGCACCAATCTTCTATCGACAGTGGATCGTCCTCCTCTCCTAAACCTGTGCAGTAATCCGTGTAGGCTTTCTGCAAAAGATGATACAGGCTACTTGCTGTTATCTGGTGGGCTCGTCGGGTGTGCGTCGCATGAGCGGCTCGAAGAAATGAATCTGCTGTACCAGGCGATGCCACATTGGCTTGCACTAATGCACCTGTCCAACCACTGCTTTCTAAAAGATTGCCAATGGTCTTAAATGCTGCAATCTCAATGTGGAGCCCTCCAAACATTATAACCAACTGATCTTCGCCATGACTTTCTGTCCAGTTCCACTGGATTTGTTTTGCGATTGTAAAGAGGGGCTGGTCCACAGTAATGATGGGGACCGGTCCAGGATTCACAATGTCAACTGCCTTTTTTACTACATCCATTGAGTGGCGAATCATTGCTACAGAGTGGGCTTGTTCGTAGAAAAGGGGCACTAGAGCGGTGTTTGTCAGGCAACTGTCTGATACTCCATTTGAAGGTTGAAAACCAGCGTGGTATGCAGACCATGAAACAGCCTCATCTCCCTGGGGGTTGTCATTAGATACCACTTGGCTCACTTGTCTCAGCCATCTGTGAAGGAAAAATAAATAAATGGATAGATAAATGAATAAATAAATGCGGTAAATAAAATAATTGAGCACCGCTTTATTGCACTTGCTAATTATTTCTTTTTGTGTATGGATAATAAAATGTACTGCTGTTAAAGCACTTTACCTGTACTCCTTCTGTATAGCTTGAGTAATGCGCTCGCCATATCCTCTGTTGGGTCCTTGTATCTTTGGTACAGGTGGATCTTTACTTTGTAGAACTACAGGAGGCACACTTGTGTAAGATTCCGGCAGGCTGGATTTCACTGGATTAGATTCATCTTGAATAGCAATAACTTCCTGTTGAGTTCCTGTGCAATTTTCATCGGGGTGCTGAAACAGCGAAATCCCAGTTCCATGGAAAGAATCCTGCGAAGTTGTGGAACTGGGGTTATGGTCAATGTCGTCTACTGCTGCAGTAGTGAAGAGACCACCTTTGAGCTGAGGGGGGCAGACGGCTTTTTCTTGCTCATAGTGATAACAGATTTTGTCACCCAGGTCAGTGGAGATATTTAATACGCGGTCATACGATATACACAGTCACAAGTTAAAAAGGGTGTCCACAAGTTCACGTTTTCGGGTTTTGGTATGGAGCATAATTCCTAAATAGATTGGCAGGGGTGTTTCACGCTGTTGACTGTGCCTGACCACATCTTTTGCATTCTCCTTGTGAGTCTTGGAGCTGTTGTATAGAAGAAGCTGAGATATACTGAGGGCTGGCTGAGATACTGCTGAAGGACTTGATTGTGTCTTGATGTTAGGTCCGTTTAGTATCATAGTAACCAGTGCTAGAAGTGATGTCGGAACAGACTGCTCCTGGCATTCGGTGGGAAAAGAACCATTGAATTCCATTTTCATTTGAAATATATCTCGTCGGACTATCTTTGCAGCTCTAGCTAGGTGAACAGCATCACTGTCTGCATCGTGTTCACATGCCTTTCTTAGAGCGGCGCCAACGTCTTCATCAAAAACAAGAACGACGTCACGTCCTTGCGTGTGAGCTTTCATGCCTGGAAAGTGAATTAAAATTCTGTTCTTGAGTTTGGTGGAGTGAACACGTCCTGGTAATGTAGTACCAAGTTGTTCAAGTCTGCTGCTGTATCGGTTTGCAAGGTCAGACAGTTTGAAAATTGGAGCTACAAGATTCTCGATGCGAGCTTCTTCCATATAAGAAACAAGTTCAGCAAATGCAATACCGTGGTTCACAGCATCCACATCAGTTTCTGCATCACAAGATTTTGTTTCTCGTGCCCTGTTGTAAAGAGCAACTAGGCACTTGATGTGAAATTCAGCATCCTGGGCAACCATGTCTCCATTACTGAGTTTTCAAGTAAAGGTTTGTCTTGCAATTGGAGAGCACAATTGGGGACACGGGCATCAAGCTCCAGTGTTGACGCTTTGTGCAAACACTCACCATCTTCAGCGTCACCGTCACAGAAGAAACAGCGATGAACGGAAAGAGGAACCTGTCCTCTACTTGTGTGGGTGTACTGGCCATGCGCACGGTGTTGGTGTACAGAGCCGTTACAAAATATGTAACGCTAAAAAACACGGTGGATTATAAAATTTAAGGACGGCTAGAACAATCTGACAACATAAAGGAAAGTAAATTATATGTGCATTTATCTCCTAATGAAACAATTCCTGAATATCTACTTACTTTTACTTGAAAACAAAATGAAAACACCATACATGAAATTAACGATAAAAAGAGGAGTGAACGCGCTTGAAATTTTTGAGATTATTTCCGTTGAAGTTAAAATTTTGAGACAAAAGTCTTGAAAATCAAGGTGCACATGAGTTGCAGAATCAAGTCCAATAAGTATTTTTCACAGAAAGTCAACATCATCAGAGATAAAACTGATTTTCTAGCGTTACATCGATATTCTTCAACCAAAGTTTTGGTTCGAAATTCAACTTCAAACATTAGCGTTTGGTCCTGCATGTGAAAACGTTTGCATCGTTCGTTTGGTTCGTTTCGTTTCCATCGTTTGGATCGTTTCTATCGTTTGCAATGTTTCTATCGTGCGTTTCGTTTCTATCGTTCGTTTCATTTCTACTTTGAGTACATGTATCGTTTAGAACAAGGAATACAGAAAAGTTAATTAATTTGTTCCATTTATGACATTCGCCCATGAGGTATACCCCAGAATTTGCATACATACTTGACAGTTTGGCACAGTTTAGGCACGACTTTGGCGCATTAATTATATGTCCAACGAATGCACATTTTTACATATTTTAGAAGAACAAATGGTTTCTTCCAACGCGTAGATAATTTTAATTAATGAAGATAATGTTCAACATTCGTTCAGTACAAAATGCAGACTGTAGAATGCATTGTAAAAACGTGCAAAATGTTTTAAGTAAATTTACAGCGCTTGAAAATGGTACTTGGAAGACTGACTGGTGAAGTATGTTTCTTTCCAAACTGAACCGGAACCACGCTACTCTTCCTGAAATTTGCGTGACAAGCCAGTGCCATGAGAGGCTTGAACTCACTGAACTTGGATCAGCTGAAAGTGTCGTGGTTTACAGTGCCAGCATTATACTCATGTCATGTCAACTTCTGTTACATTTAGGCGTGTTTGGGAAGAAAAATTGATTCTAAACTACACACGAAACTTTTGTACCTTCGAATTGAAAGCTAGACGGAACCCAGACGAAACGTCTGTGTTGACTCATGTTTGTTGACTTTTGATAAGATACAATTACAGGCTGGCCAATCACAATCTTTGATTCCCACGGCTAGCAAAATTCCACAGTGAATGAAGCAGGTTTTTCTCCGATTTATATATATTTTTTTCTTTAAATGCTTTAACAGTTGATATATCTTATTTTTTGTGATGACATTTATTGTAGCTAATAGAGCAAATTATGTTGACTTCAGCAGAAGACAGTTGAAGTTTTTCAACAAACACTTGAAATTTTTGAAACTTGAAAACAGATGATTTATTTACTTTTAGCCAATTTTTCGCGGCGTGAAGGGTCCCTGGAAATCCCCCGCGATGTCAACCGATGACATGGGTCTTTTGTATAATTTTGGCACAGCTTTGGCACTTTCTTGTGTACAAATTGAATAGTTAACCAGCTTTATTAATTTTCTGAACGTTAAATGGAGTGTGGTAGGTGTCATATCGTAAAATAATTCTCGCTTGATGTTTTGATTAAGAATTTACGTCTAGACAAAACGGATTAAACGTTCGAACCAAACGAACGATAGCAACTAAACGTTCCAAACGAAACGAACGATAGAAGGCAAACGAACGATAGAAACGATAGAAACGGAACGTTTGGCACGATTTACTCTGGGAAACCAAACGCACGTTAGACACGTTGTAAACGCTGCAAACGCTGTCAACGCTACAAACTCTGCACCGTTTTCGATTGAAATGTAACGCCGCCTACGAGAATTTCAGTGAGTCGTGTAAACCTTTCTCCTCGTTCCTCGCTAACCCGGCAAAAGACAGGAGAGTCAAACGGCAACACCACAAGCTGATATAACAGAGCATCTATGACTGCGATTGTTTTCGTTTTTATTCAGTCCATAACAAAAATATTTGAGTAAAAGTTGGACATTTGTCAATGATTAGCGAATGTACACCAACACCGTGCGCATGGCCTACTTTGTTGGGACATCTGAAGAAGAGCTGTCTTCGGGGAACGATATCCTCTTCTCTGCCCGTTGAAGTTTTGTCTTATTAAACTTTAGTCTGCACGAGTCATGCCATCTAGCTTTATGATGATGGAAACTTGCTTCGATACCCTCACCTTCATCTATTCGAGATAAATTGATCGTTTTTGGTAAGCATCCGAGCTTTTTTAAGGCCAATAGATTTTCAGCAGTGGTTTTATAACCTGCTCCTTTTGCGCCACGCTTTGAATCAGCTGGACAACAGAGACTTTCCGATGTATTTGTCTGACAGAAAACACACTTGTTCCAGTCTATTGGTATACTTGGTATATCCGATGTCCCCGGCTCTGAGGGGTCAATCACTTTGTATACTTTAGACATAGTCTTTCAATGATTATACATACGTCATCACGTGCTACCATGATTATAGGAGGAACTAATGTTTAACAGCTTCAAGGAAGACATGAGTTTCACCTTGAAGAAAAACGAACAAAAACCAATAAATGTCAAATCGCATAATTTTGCAAGGGTTTGCAAAAAACGTGTATTGAAAATTTGTTTTGGGCATGTTTGTAAGAATTATAAACCCTGGTAAGATAACCTCACCGTAAAAAAAAGACATTTTCAGAATTTGTCACCCTACCACCCAGGACAACTCATCTAAAAAAATTTCGTCTTAATTTAGCAGGTTTATATGTCATAATAGAATTATTTTAACTTTTATTGGTCACAAAAGAACTCTTTGAATGGGGAAAAAAAGACCATTATGCCAAATGGCTATCTGGAACAGTTGCCGTAAAAAATTCTAATTCATCCCAAAAATTAATTCTTCAAAAACGTTTGTCTTTTAAAAGCACAAACAAAACAAATTCAGCATTAATATAATTTTTATTGGTCGTGAATTGTCAAATTTGACAGTAATTTGATTGATTCTCTTAAAAGAAAAATAAAGTTGTTTGTGGTAGGCGAGTTGTCCCTAGCCGTAAAGCATTCACACAAAGTGGAAACTGCGGCAAACGCATTTGAATGGTTTCTTTTCAATGAAGTGGTCGCCGCTGCGTTCGCGTTGTGCAAAAATCTCTTTAGTTGTCCTATATTATAAGCTATGTACTTGTCTACGCATACAATAACTAAACAACGGATATAATTTTAGTTAACTGCAAGATTTGAGCCCTTCAAGCAAGTGAAATGACTGAAACAAGTTGAAAAAAGCCTTCATCTCATATTAATTAGTTTTCGGCCACGCTAAAAAAACATGTTGACAAAAGCGCATGTGAAATTTGCTTTCTGTAAGTTTATTTTTGGCTCTTTCTGTTACTTAACGTAATCTGCCTAAATTAAATATGCTTAAAGTATTCTAACTGCAATTCAAACTGATTAAAATTAACTTACATACTTACATGATTTGAAGACTTGTGCGCCTTTGCCTCTGAACGACTGAGGTAAAACTTTGGTCAGCAGTTTCGTTTTAAGTTAGCCCACACTTTGTTTAAGGGCTGCAGAATATCCTCATGTAAAAATTCGGAGATATATATAATAATTATAATTATTATTGGATTGAATATCATAAAAAGATTGCTTATATCCATCTTGTCACGTTTTATTTTACTTTTAACAACTGACAAGACAACTATTTTGTAGCATTAATATCCAAAACTGCAGGCTATTTAATGAATCGGTTTCCATGGCAACAAATAATTTTATGTTATTGCATGTCTGGAACTTTATTATGAAGTTTGGGATATGTTTATGTTGAGTTTCTCTTGGGCTTTACCCCTTTTTTTTAAAAAGAACATCTCAGAAACGGCAAAAAGCACTACCATTAATGACGTCATTTGAAAGGTGACGTAACTGGGGTCATGTGACAAACCTGCGATGGCCCTATATCTTAAAATGTTTCTTAAGATGTGTTCTAACTTTGTGCCAAATTTCACGCTTTTATCATTAAAGGCACAATTTGGCCAAATTTTTTCACTTATCTGCAGGACTATCTGCACGCGTACGTCCCCGAAGGATTCCTTTCCCTTGTTCACGCAAACGCTTTTTCCCTGTCTTCGGCATCTCTCAAGCTGTTTCATTAGAAGGAATGTGAATCCACATTAGCTAGGGCTTTTAAAAAGCAGAAAACAAAAATTTGAACGAAAATTATTCAGTCCTTACTAACCTTGTTGCGTGAGCGGCGGAAATCAGATCTTGCAAAAGGATATTTCCTGCCTGGTAATTGATATGAGCTCTATTGTTAAAGTAAAATAATCCTTCACTTGATCCATCAACAGGTCATTAATTTTCTGACATGTTATGTAATTATCTCATTACACTGGAAGAACGCCCTAAAGTATATTTTCCTTCATATCTTGAAACTAAAATTTCAGCGAGTGAAGCGCACATTTTGAGTTCGTTTCCGGTGAATATTCAACGTTTTTTGCTGAAATTTTGAGAGAATGTTGTCCGATAATCGGGCAAAAAAACTGTGTCGGGGAATTTTTATTTTTTGCTTCTCTCAAAAGTTATGACTATTTTAGTGAAGAGAATGCATGTTTTTTAACCTTTCAAAGTTTAACTGCGTGTCAGAAACAAACCAGACAAGTAATCAAAATTTCCGGACATCGTTTTTTAGAGAAAGGTGTCAAGAAGAGACAGCGATATTAATTGCGTTCTCCCGCTCAAATCCGACCAGAAACGAACTTGATTAGTAAACCTCTATACTTCGAGAAAAAACGCGCTATATTCGGGAAACCTTAATTTTTGTTACGTTAGTGAATAAACCGTCGTAATCTACAATTATTAAGCTTTCAGAAAATATATACTTTAGTAGGGTTTGCATCAACTGTCCGACTGTAAAGTGGCGCCAAAGAATGGTGGTCATTTGGGGTACACTGATACCTTAAGTTGTAGTTATTGGACTAATTTATCAAACTCATTTGTTTTACATAAGGAACTCCAAGGGTTTCATGTTTGGACTAGCACAAAGAGGTTTCAGTAAATCGTGATACCAGAAGAGCATGAGGAGACCAAAGAACGTTTGTATTTCCTAAAGGCATGTATTGTGCCACTTTGGTTTGGTTATTCAGGAAATAGACTGACTAGCATATCGATTTGTTTTTTGGACAATTACAAGGCTGCTGCCTAACAGGAGCCCAGCAGCCTGGGGCACCCAAGAAAGTCCTTTGGGTGCCTAAATTTTTGCAGCAGCTCCCAAAACATTACCTGTTGGGCTCCTAACTTTTTGGCTTTTGCCTTTCTGGGCTCCTTGAAATATTGTTAGGCAACAGCTTTGAATCATGTCAAAAAGTTCATTCAGCATGAAGCGCTGGCAAAAATACTTGTATTTGCTGGTTTTGGAAACTCAACTAACAAACAATTCCTGGTCTTGTGGTGAAAGGAGTCACATTTACTGGAGCTATATCTTGACTTTTGCCATCCTCTTCATTATCTTTTGAGAATTCTAATTGGGAGAGGCCTTCTATAAATATATGTAATTGCCACTCCCCATTGGGGCTTTTCAGTAACAATGTAAACAAAATATGATAGATAGTCAAATAAACATATCTAGGTTAAGAATCCCAACTGGTAGCAGGGAGACTAGTTGGCTATTTAAAAGCATAGCCGAGAAGTTGAATGTGGGGCTACTGAGAACAGCATCATTGGAAAAGGGCCAAGTTCCTTCTGTGCCACATTGAAACTTTTGCTACACTTTCCTGTATCCATTCATTGACCCATCTGTAGTCTGGTTTTAAACTGTTTATCTAGGTAGCCTTCATCATTGTCCTTTTCTTTGTTGCATTTTCATGAGTCTGGTCAATGCCAGGAAGTGCTTGGCCTGGATTTTTCAATGTGATTGAATGCCACAAAATCTCAGCAGTCCAGAGCAGAATATATTTCTCTAAAGAATGAGTAATTTACCAATGGCATGGTGAGATAGAATGTTCATACTGTTTTTTTTGTTGTTGGTGGACTACTTTATTTACCTTTCTATAATGTGCACATTTCTCTGTAAAATAAACCTTTAATTTTGTAGTCCATATTACATCCTCTTTAACATATGAGATAAAAGGAAAACAAAGACTAAAACTTTGCACTAATTGGTTTTTATTTGATTTAATAGAATAAACTACCAATTAGAAGTTTAAAATGTTAATCTGTGAATAAATTAAACTGAGCATTTAAGATAATGGTGATAAAATTAAACAGCATGCGAGTTTGTCAATCTTGAGCAATTAGAACTTTGATATGGCAATGAAACTTTCCTCTATAAAACACTACACTGTGCAAGAAAATGGAAGCATAACTTAGAATGGAATTGTGCTGCTGCATGTGAGTTTAGTGTTGCTGAGAGCAATGTCATGCTCTGGTGAAAAAGTAAAGAAGACCTGTATAAGATAACATGACTGAAGCGTGTAAACCACAGAAAGAAACCTGTATGGCCAGAGCCAGAGATCAATCTGCTGGTATTGAGAAACAATGGTCTTGCCATTCTGGCATCCGTAATGTGACTAAAATCCCTTGAACTTGTGAAGGATGAGAAGTACAACATTCCCAATGGACAGTAGTGGCTTCCCCATGATTTTACTTTTCCCATAAATCCACGGAGGCTTACTGAAGAGGGAATTTTCTTCGCTAGGTGTATTCAAGCTCCATAAGATAAAATTTTCCTGAAATAATGTAGTTAGAGCAGTCTTGGTCACACTTCTGAATTACAGTTTCCTCTCAGAAGCTGTTATAAAGTCAGGTGTCCCAAGGGCAAAAGTATGTGTTGTTAGTACAACTAATGTAAAATTTGACAAGAGCCTACCTGCACAAACATTTTTGAGGCTTTAAATAGTACTTAGAACAAGTGGTTCCATATTGGAAGTGAAGAGCTGCCCCATGTAGAAAGATGGTTCAGGTGAGATGTGAAGATATCAGATGATGTTGTAGCAAAAAAGCAAGTTTGAAATTGATCTCTATTGTCTTTTTCACTTGAGTGCTGTTTTCCTTCTTGAGGCATTAGGTTTTTACAAGTTATTTTTAAAGGCATAAGTAACTTGTAGACACAAACAGACAAGAGTAACATTTAAATCAAGTGATTTACTTTCACTGGTAGACTTGATTTCTTGCAATCACTGTAGACTTGTACTGCTTAGAAATTTACAGCAGTTATCAGACACACGCGCCCTTCAACGATTTTTTCTGATTTCAAAAACTAAGTTTTGGTGGACGTCAATCAAACGTATCATTGACAATAGTCATGTTCATTTGGTGTCAGTTTCACAGTCATGTTCGATCGTTGTTGGATCAGGAATAATCGCTCAGTCATATTATGACAAAGTAATTTGCAATTTTGCTGAGATTGAGGGCTATTATGAAGAGAAAACGTATTTTGTCTTTGATTTGCATAGCAGAAACACTTTTTGCGAGCGAATTGAAACGTTTGTGAAGAAGGCGGCGTTCGAAAACAAAACTAGAGCCGTAAGTGATCCGCCAAAGAAGAAAGATACAACGTAGCTGAAAAAGTTGGCCTCTGAAATGAGTCGCTTTATGTGGAGATTGACTTCTTATCAGCTTGTTATGGATGCAGATTATTTTCGCTGCAGAAATTCTTGTCATTCGCCTTGCTAAAACATAATCCAGGATCTATCCTGACGAGTTTCAAGTGTGGTTGAAATACCAGACAAGCAAATTATATGCAAAGCAAACCGTCAGCGGAACCATACAGCAAGATTGTCGATAATAAAAAGGTAATGAAAGCCGCAAGAGATTAGCAGTCAGATTTTTGTAGTTCATTCTGTAATAAAGGTTATTATTTATATTTAGTTTATTCTCATGTTGTTGTGGTTGTACACTATTTGTAAATTTGCAGCTTCAAAACATTGCCTGCGAGCGAAACAAACGAAAAGGCGCTTCAAACGATTTTATAAGTCTTACTTCTCAGTTTGTGTTTATTGACGAGTCAAGTAAAGATAAAAGAGCAACTTGGATACTCCGAGAATTGACACTGAAATGATTTTCTGGAAACTCTGCTCGCCGTTATTGTCATGGATACATTTGATTGACGTCCACCAAAACGTAGTTTTCGAAATGGCAAAAAATTGTGGGAAGGGCGCGTGTGACTGATAACCGCTGTAAATAAACTGTTATGAAATAATTGTCCTAAATAATTATTCTTTTCTGCTAAACTGAAACATAAACTGGAACAACAGGGAGTAGTTTGAACTTGTGCAGAATAAAACTGCATATAGTGTCTGTTCGCATGACGTCGTAAAGATGTTCGAAAACGAGGTGCTGCCATCTTGGAGTAGTTTTTCAATATGGCAGCCAGTAAAGCGGAAAAATATGCGTCTTCAGAACCTTACAATATCTGCCTATGCCGCTTCACTGGAAAGCAGTATTAAGAAGAGGTATATAGAGAAGATCTCAGTGATCCGCATGGATCCTTTGCTTTTTCCGGTGCAGAAGTATACTTCGGAATGCCTTCCTTCTGTTGAAGTGTGTGATCTTTTGTCGTACCTCGTGCTCAAGACCAGCTTCTACACTAACGACCAATTTAAAAATTTCAGAAGCCTTCTCCCCTACAATCACATGGTTTCTGGTTTTATTACAAGTGTTCTTGGCCAAATTATCCACAATAAATTTGTTGCCCTCGCTAAAGTAAGGCATTCACAAAGGATGAATGACCCTCATGTGCAGCTCTGGATCATAACAACCGCAGACGGACGGAACTGTTGTTTCAGCACATTGTGCGGGATGTATGGCTGGTCTTGGAGAATGCTGTTCTCATATTGCGAGTGTTCTTTTTTAACTTGAGGTCTGGACAAGATCGAATGGTAAACCTGCATGCACTCAGGTAAAATGTACATGGCTTTTACCTTCTGCTGTGCAACAAGTAGAGTATGTAAGAGTTAAGGACATTAATTTTTCCTCAGCCAAGAAACTTAAAAGTGACCTTGCTAAGTCAATAGAATGTGCCAATTCCTCAAGCATTGCTTCCAACTCTGCAGCTCAGATCCCTGAACCTACCCCTCCAGAAAACAAACCAGCATTAAAGCCACCATCCGCAAATGAAATTCAGCAATTTTACAAAACTCTGAGTGAGTGCAGTATTAAACCAGTTTGCCTCAGTTTGATCCACCCATATTCTGAGTCATTTATTTCTAGAACCTGTGATATTAAATCAATCCCAGATTTATACGAAAAGAAGTATCTTGATTTATCTTACCCTGATCTACTCCAGGAGTGATACGATTTAAAGGTATCCGATGAACAAACAAAGGCAATTGAAAGGGATACTGTTGATCAGGCTAAAGGAGGTGCCTTTTTTAGGCACAGAGCTGGAAGGATTGGTGCTTCAAAATGCCGGACAGCGAGCCACACAGATCCATCTCAGCCATTGCAATCCTTGATCAAATCCATATGTTATCCAAGTATTTTTCGTTTTAGTACAGCAGCCACTAAACATGGATGTAAACACGAAGCACTAGCTATTGCAGCTTATGAAAAAACCATGAAAGAGACTTGTGCAAACTTTGTTGTCACCAAATGTGGGACAATCATTAATAAGAAATATCCATTTTTGCATGCAATACCAGACTTTTTTTTGTGAGTGTGACTGTTGTGGGCAGGGCTGTGGAGTGGTGAAGTGCCCCTTCTGAATATATGTTAAAAAGAGATCACGACTATTACTTTCAAGCTCAACAGCAAATTCATACTGCTGAGAGAGCTTACTTGGATTTCATTGTGTTTGCCACAGATGGAACATTACATCAGTTTGTGAAGCAAAGACTACCAGACAATGAACACTGAGAAATGCAAATCCCCAAGTTAGATACATTTTGGAGAACTTGTGTATTGCCAGAAATATTAGGTCGCTGGTACACTAGAAAGATGGACTTAAAATCTCCGATACGTCCAAGGGAAAGTTACCCATCAGGTGATTGTTACTGCAGACAAAGCACAAATGAAGGAACAGTTACCTGTGCTAATCCTGAATGTTAAGTGTCGACATTTCACCCATCTTGCTTGTGTATTGATAAACTGAAAGTACCAAAAGTCTGGTACTGCCCACACTGTAGAAAGTTACCCCAGTTTACATGACCAAAATCCAAGAAAATGCCAGATATGAAAGATCAGTACCTGACTGAGGCAGCAAAGCTAGAAAGATCTGCATGTGCCAAAAGAAAGCTGAACCTAATGAAAAGTTATTGAAATGTCACAATAAGCTATGCTTGGTAGGTAAGTTCTTTCATCTGACATGCATGTCATACAAACGGTATCCAAGCAATGCTAAAACAACCTGGGTTTGCACAAACTGCAAGATTGCCACACCAACAGCAGGCCATCAACGCCTGTCAACATGGATTCAGAAAACTTTAAAAGCAGGCCATCAACACCAGCTAGCATGGATTAAGAAACCCTTAAAAGCAGGCCATCAACACCAGCTAGCATTGATTCAGAAACCCTTAAAAGTAGGCCATCAACACCTGTCAACATGGATTCAGAAAACCTTAAAAGTAGGCCATCAACACCAGCTAGCATGGATTCAGAAACCCTTAAAAGTAGGCCATCAACACCTGTCGACATGGAGTCAGAAACCCTTAAAAGCAGGCCATCAACACCAGCTAGCATGGATTCAGAAACCCTTAAAGGTGGGCCATCAACATCCACCTCCATTGCCTCGCAAACCCTAACAACTGACCCAGAGGTTTTATTTATTGGGACAACTATTAACTTAAATATTAATAAGACAGGTTCACATGGAAGTTTGACTGACAGGGATTTTGCACTCATTGCTTATCCTCACGGATGGTTAGACGGTACAATAATACATCAGGCACAGCTTTGTTGAAAAAAAAATTAATCCCAACATTAAGGGATTTCAAAGGCCAACCCTTGGTCAGTGCAAAAATTTTGATGTTGTTGGCGGAGAGTTTGTTCAGGTATTACACACTGGTGGCAACCACTGGGTTTGCCTGAGCTCAATAGGATGTAGTAAGGGCCATGTAAACTTACATGACAGCCTTTTCCATGATTTTATTTGCGATGACATTGAAGAGCAAGCGCGAGACCTTCTTGGTAATGAGTTAAGGAAACTTTCAGTTGTCCCTGTTCAGCAACAATTCAATGGATCTGACTGTGGTGTGTTTTCCATAGCTTATGCAACAAGCCTTGTGTTCATGGATGACCCCAAAATTATTCAGTATGACATCCCTAAAATGCTTGGGCACCTGATAAAGGCTGGTCAAATGGAGCAATTGCCTGCCATTCCACTTCCTTAGAAAGTAAACCAAGGATTGTTTCAGTAATGCCGGTTAACATCAATCCCTCAGCCTCAGTGTAATAATACTTTTAAATAGATAAAACAGGAATTTGTCACAAAAATATGTTTTTAATGGATTTTCACCTGCATGTGGCATTCTAAACTTGATCACTAGTCATTATTATTGTTTATTAAAACTAGATTGCAAATACTTTCTGTTGTATTTTAGTAATTTGCAAATTCAATTGGTCTCTGGATTGAAACTGAATCTTTGAGAGGATTGTTGAATACCACTGACTATCAGCTTATAAGAAATTGAAAACTAATTGATTGCATGGAACTGAAAGCATGACAGGTGTCTGCTTAAAAGGTGTCCTTGTACAGGAGTCAATCCTTCACTCAAGAAACTAAAGGAACACTGGATGTAAGCAGTGTGGTCTTGCATGTCTGAGATAATTTATCTTTCACCAAATACAATGTGGAGTTTACCTTGGAAGCAAAGAATCATTTTTTCAATAAGTCATAAAATGTTAGAAATTCAAACATAGAAACTAGAGGTCAATTTCATCATATAGTGTGTAAATAATGTCATCTTTTTTTTTGAAGTTCCAATATCATCTAGAATGCACCCATTGCGTGTATTACAATAAACCCAGTGTTATGCAAGCCTCATGGGTAATATTGGCTCTTTGAGTATTGATACTGCAAGATTTAACCCATTAGGCCCCATAATGCACATACAAGTTCTCCCAAGTGATCTTCATCACAGTAGTTTTGTTACGTGATCATTTTAAATATTCTCATAACCTTTTCTCTTGCTTTAGTAATGGCATTGCAAGGAGAAATTTGACTTTAACCACAAAGGGGACTTAAATAGCTTGGATTAAAACATCTTGTTTTTTTGCTTTAAAACTAATTAGAGGCTTTTCATTGAGCTTTGTGACATATTTATTTGAAAATAAAAGCAATAGATAAGCCTTTATAAAAAAGGATGTGTGTAGCTCAAATCTATTACATTTGGATTTCCTACACTATGATTTTACATGTACATGTCAGCAAGCACTGTCGTAACCATTAAAGTCATAGTTTTATGTCCTAAAATTGTTAACGAACATTCCACAACTTGTTAGATCCCAAGTGAACAATCCAACATCAAATTGCTGCTAGAGAAATGTCTGAAGGACATGAATCTGGGTTTTGCTCACGCTTTGTTAAACCCCCAAAATAGCAAGACCAAACATTTTAAATTTACAAGCCTAGGTGCAACAAGCCATCCTGTTTGTTCATATGGGGAGGTTCCCCCACCTGATGCAATTTTGCAAATCAGTATAACAGCATTTGTATCAATCAATTCTACAAATCACAGTCCAGTATAATGGTATATGTTAAAAATTAATTGCCATTTGTAACTACTAAAAAGAAACTATGTTAATACCTGTGACTATTCTATCTTTGTGCAGATGTCCCGTTTAACTTTTAAAATTATAAATTTTATGAGTTTTCTCAACATCTAGAGGATCCAGCTGATTTTGACCTTTTGTGAATGCAGGGATGTTGAGTTCAACTTGGCGAAACCATACTTCTTGGTGGACAGTAAATCCTCGGTCTGCAATTACAAGATCTCCAGGGACTAAGTTGATCAAAAATCCACAGTTCTCTGTGAGAAATTTGTCAGATGTACGGCCACCCCACGCCTCACTCACAAATGAAATGGTACCTTGAGGGGTTATGCCAATTAAGACTTTGACAGTGTTATGATGCTTGTAATTTGAAAATGTTTGAGCCCTTGCCAATAGATTTGATGGTCTGTCAATGAATACTTCGAAACAGTCAATGATCACACTTGTTTTAAGCCCAAATGAATCAATAAAACACCTTGGCATTGTCCTTTTGTAGTTGTTCTCGATCTGGCCAGGAAATTAATGGTGATAATGTCACTTCCATTACAGTCAAATAGCTGACAATGATTCTTGAAACTACTGTCCTAGATACATTAAAGCGATATGCAAGGTCTTGATTTGGTACTCCGAGACCATAAAACATCAGTGCCCCAACCGCTTTAGTAACTTAATAGCATCCCCGACAGATGTATATTTGACTGTAGAGCAATAATCGGGAATAAAATCGTTGACTGAAGATCCCTTGGGATATGATAACTGGTGTATCATTCGAAACTCTGATGGATCTTTTTTGGGAACAAGACCCAATGGGGAGCAACGAAAATTGTGAAAAGGTGGTTTTGAAAACGAGCCAACAAATCTCCCTGCATCACATTCCTGGCATAATTTTGCATGAGTTATATTGGGTCGTTCTAAAGCACTTTTAAAGGGGCTCAGTCACGGCATCTTGAGTTATTTTGAACATCGAAAAAATAACCGTTAAATTGAAGGAAACCTAAAAATATCACTTTATAAAGATAGAAAAACATCAAAGAGATAATAATAAACCATAAAGGAACAAGGATGGTTAAGGATGGAGAAGATTGACACAGATTGCAAACAACAAATTTGAAAAGTTTTGCTAAGCTTTTCAAACATGATTGAGCCCCTTTAAGATTAGGAGATTCAGACAAAACAGGCGCACCAACAAAATTAACACGAAAACCATAACGAAATCCGTCAACAAGAAATCGTTTTAAAATGATGTCATACCCATCGAGCAAGAATTCAAGCCGGTCCACTCTTATTGATGTGACTGGGTTGCTGTGCAGAGCCTGATGTTTGAAAACCGTCTCGTTTACCTTTTGGACTATGGGAAAAGTGGGTTTTGGTGTATGGAGCTGAGGACTGCCTGCCCGGGTGTTTTCCACCACATCTAAAACACAGGTGCTTGAATTGGCATCCCGTGCAATGTTTGCCAGACTGAAAAGGCCAACACGTTCCTTTTGGGAACCATTGGGAACGAAAACGTTTGTTGGTGGGCGGCTGCGTTTGTGATTTGGGATTAGATGCCCTTAACCACAACTCACAGTGAATCTGATCCCATGGATACTGGTGTGGCGATGACTGCCTTAAATGGTGAAATTGCTCATCGTACCAATGCCAATCACCCCCCTTTGAAGCTAGATCCCGAACGACTTTGCAGTGTTTCATCAATTGCGCTGCTTCATTAGCAACTTTTTCCGAATACACGGAAACAAAAATGGTAAATGCAGATACCCACTGTGAGATATTAGTAATTCGCTTGGAAGTGTGGCAGGGCTTGAGAGTTAATTGAGGTTGACTCGACGCGCCTACTGAAGGTGTCATTGACAACGAGTATTTTCTGACTTCCTGAGGAGAGTCGGATAAGAAGGTACCAAAACTAATAAACTCAATTGCCCAGATTTTTGCCTTAATTTTAGAACTGACTCTAGACGTGAGAGGGACAGATATACTAGTAAATAGATTCTGTGGTCTAGGATCATTTTGATCCGTGTTAACTAGAGCACCTGTAGTTCCTGACTGAGCAGTGTTCATTGTAATGGCAATCACATCATCATCAACCACTTGGTCAACAACTCCGGAGGCCTCTTGCGTCAGGACCTGTTGCTTTTGCTGTGCGGGGCCACTGATGATTGAAGCCAGATTCTCAGGAGCAAATGCCAACTTAATGGCCTGGCTCAAAACAGACGAGATGGTTGCTGTAATTGCACCAACATCCACTGACACTGTGCCTAGAGCTTCGGGAGCTTGGCGGGAATCTTCACTTTCTGGCTCAATTGTTGGGGTAACGATAGGCACATCGTCTGGTTGAAGTTGTCCCGGTCTGGCTCTCTTATTTGGGTGAATGCTTGACATGGCAGGTGCGGGTATTTCTGTCACTGTGTGTTTTCTTGGAGGCATGATGGAGTAAACAAAATAACCTAACGAGACTAGCAGAATAATGAATAACACCTTGACAGACTGTTTGGCCAATGTGACTAAAACGACAAACAATAGGTGGTCCCGACATGGCATGCAATTGTTGTCTATCGTAATTTAATGTGAGCGTGTGCAAGAGAGGTGGCTCAAGATATAAGCACCGATCACGAAAAGCCACTCAAGATAGCAGCCCAATGTAAAGATAGCTGAGTCCCACAAGAAATAACGTGCAAAATTGCTAGTACCAAGTGCATTGGCCACGCCGCCAAAAGGTGGGCGGACAGAAAGGGTTGTACACTCAAATGGTAAAAGCTACGCACAATAAACATGACCAACAACAACAACAACAACAACAACAACAATCTTTATTATTTTACACCTTTTCTTACAATTAGCATTACATTTTTAAAGGAATTTAGATCTATAAAGAGGGAGAAAGAAAATAGTTAAACATTACCGATTAAAGGTGTCTAGGGGCTAAGTAAACTTAAGTTTTCTAGTTAGCCCCTAGCTAGGGAAAGTTAATTAAACAGATTGTAGCAGATACAACAAAAAACAACACAAAAACAACAACAGATACACACATTTAAAAACTAAGGCGAAAAAAATAAGCACATATATAGGCAGTCGTTGGCATGATTTTATTTACTGGATTGAGTTTTGAGAAGAAATTCTTTTAATTTGCGAGGAAAGGTAAAAGTGTTAAGATTTTTTAAGCTAGTTGGAAGATCTTGCCAAAGGTCAACTACAATTGAAGATACTGATTGTTTTCCAATGTTGGTTCTTGTGGACGGCTTATAAAAATTTTTATTAGTGGCATATCTGGTATTATAACTATGAATATCAGTAGCATACTGAAAATAGTTTTCAAAGATGTTTGGTAGTGCTTTGCTATGCCAACGATGTGCAAATTTAAGTGCTTGCAATTTAAAGATAGAATTAACTGATAGGATATCTAATAGGTTCATAAAGGGAAAAGCACTTTCAGTGTTCTTTCCATAAGTAGTGGCAAAAAATATTGTTCTTATTACTGTGTTTTGTTTTGTTTGTACTTTTTTGATTTGAGTTTTATACCCACTCCCCCATGCAAGAATAGCATAAGATATGTAGGGATTGACAAGACTATAATAAAGTTGTTTTAATTGGGTTAGAGACATATAATGCCTTAATTTGCTAAAAATCCCAATATTTCGGGCAATTCTAGAGCAGACGTATGCTATGTGGTGCTTCCATGAAAGCTTTTCATCAAGTAAGACACCTAAGTATTTAATATGATCTCTTTTTTCTATTACGTCACTATTTCCATCTTTATTTGATAATTTAATACTTATGTTTCCTGATTTCTTGTAAGGGGATTTAACAATCATGTAATTAGTTTTCTTAATATTTATAGATAGCTTGTTTAGATCGCACCATTCTTTAATTTTAGCCAGCTCTTCGTTAATTAGTTTTTCAAGATCACGAATAGAAGGTGATGAAGCAAAAACATTAGTGTCATCCGCAAAAATCCTAAAGTTCAGTTTATCAGAGCAGTTAGAAATGTCATTTATATATAGTAAGAATAAAAGAGGGCCAAGGGAACTACCCTGTGGTATACCACATTTCATCGTTTGTTTTGATGACTCAACACTATTAAGAGAAACATATTGTTGCCTATTAGACAAGTAATTTGTGAACCACTTTAAGGGTATACCCCTTATGCCATATGCCTCTAACTTTTTAAGCAAGATCTGATGGTTTACAGTATCAAAAGCCTTGGCGAAGTCTAGAAAGACTCCGCAAGTGTATAGGTTGTTGTCTATGGCTTTCTTCAAATTATCACTAATTTCTACTATCGCCTGTTCTGTTGATCGTCCTTTGCGGAAGCCAAACTGAAATTTGTTCAGAATATCATATTTTTCTAGATAATTTAAAACTTGGGAATGGACGAGCTTCTCAAAGATTTGCGCAAATGAGTAAAGTGTAGATATTGGGCGAAAGTTAGATGGGTCAGTTGCATCTCCGCCTTTTTCTATAGGGGTTACTCTCGATACCTTTAATATATCGGGCATTATACCTTGAACGAGAGAATAGTTAAACACTTCCGTCAGGGCTTCACTAATGTGGTCTGCTGCCAATTTTATACATTTGTTAGGAATGCCAATTGAAGCTTTGTTGATTTTCAAGTTTTGTATCAGGTCTTTTACTTCTTGGGCATTAATAGCACGGAACATAAAACTATTACTATACGATCTCGTGATAAATTGAGTTGGATTAAGGTTACCATAGTCACCTATTTGTGCAGCCAGGCTTGGGCCCACATTAATAAAATGAGAGTTAAGATGCTCACATATGTCTCTTTTATCGGTGTACAACCTATTGTTATAGAATAAATGATTTATAGATGAACCTGGATTCTTTTTTCTATTGATTAACATTCCTATTAGTCCCCAGGTGGCTTTTATATTGTGCTTATTTAAGTTAAATTGGGCTGTAAAATAATTCTTTTTTGCTTGTTCTTTGAGCTTGTTAAGTTTATTGTTATAAATTTTGTATTGCTTTATCTTATCAGGATCTTTACTTAGGAAATGGGATTTAAATAACTTATGCCTCGTTTTAATTGAGACTAACAAACATTTTGATATCCATGGTTTTTTTAACAACCTTTTTCGTGAATTAGAGATTTTCTTTAAAGGGGCGTACTTATCTGTTATCTTTGTTAGCGCTTTGTGTATATTATTCATGCTTTGATTCACATCTGAACTAACCAAATTGTTGAAGTTCAAGTTGTTGAGATCATTAATAAACAGTTCATCTTTGAATCTAGAAAAATCTCTGAAATACCTCAACCCGTCATATGTTGGAAACTTATTATCAACGGTGCAAAAAATCGGCAAATGATCAGTTATTCCAGCAAGACAGATTCCAGATTTAACCACCTTTTGCGGAACATTTGTGTAGATATGATCTATTAGTGTAGCGGAATGGTCAGTAATTCTTGTTGGTTTAGTGATTATTGGTAAATAACCCAAGCTTAGCAGCATATCAAGGTATTCAGATGTTTGGTTGTCAGTATTGTATCGGAAAAAGTCAATGTTTATATCACCTGTAATATAGACCTCACAGCCTTCGTTATTTAACATCTCTAATTTAGATTTAATGGCTTGATAGAAGCACTCACGATTTTGGGATGGATGTCTATAAATACATCCAATAACTACATTCTTTTGTTTCTTTCTTTCAATTTCAATCCAACAATTCTCAAGCCCCTCGAATAAACCAAGATCTAAATCATTTCTACGTTTAAAATTAATTTTTTCTGACACATATAGCCCCACACCTCCGGCAAAAGTTTTAGAATTCGCACCTAAAAATGAATAGCCTGGAATTGAAATATCTAGTGGATTACTATCTGAAAGTTTTGTTTCAGAAATAGCTATGATATTCGGTAAATCTTTAACACTTAGCAAAATGTCGTTTAAAAGAGTTAAGTTTTTTGTCAAACTACGGATGTTACAGTGTAATATAGATAAGCCTTTATTCTTGATATCATAGAACTTACGCCCACATTGTTTAACGCTGTGGTAGTTAGATTCAATGAACTCGCTAGCCAAGCTCTCATTACAATCCTGATCATCGGTCTTCTCTGGGCTCGAGATAACATCTTTAAATAAATCTCTAGACTCAAGTAGTGAGCTAGCTGAATCGTGAACCCATGCTCCTGTTTCTTTTACAAATTCTTCATTACTAAGAACATAAAAGGGAAGTTCACTCAGGAACATTTCGGTAACGGTCCGTTAGTTCAAATAAATTTACTTGTACAATGTCAAACAATAGCTGTGGGTAAATAACTACTAAGCTCAGTAGGAGACATCGTAACAATTTCTCTACCAATCTAAAATACCTGGTCGTAGGAGACACTCGTCTCGGCACTTTGACATCACGGTGCTTTAAAGCGTTCTTTGAACTTGCAGAAGTCGTCAGCGTTGTCAAATGAGTGCTGGTCGGTAGCGGTTTCATTCTTTTTCACATAAATCCTTCCATTATGTGACCAAATAAATTTCCACATTAACTTCTTCCGATACTTATTGATGTCACCATAGAGTTTTTTCCTTTGAGGAGTCAGTGATTCAGAATATATATGTT
>JAHPZR010008381.1:0-15000 GCA_019787425.1 Platygyra sinensis
TCCCAAGATCTGCAAATGTTAGCAGAATTCTTGGCTCATGTAGGGTTCAGTAGTGTGTCAGTAGATTGTAGTATGTCAGTCAAAGCAAATGAACACTTCTGCTGAGAATTACAGTAATCAAATGCAATTATTGCCAAGGAGTCAGGCCTTCAGGAAGACCAGAAGGCCGGATGACGCAGGTTATAGAGCCATGAGAAGATATGTATATGCGAAAAAATCTCAGAAATGCTTGTAGAGTAGAGTAATGTAATGTAAGGTGGATCATGACGACACTTTACATGATGTTTTTAGCCAATCTGTTCAGCATGTGGACAGTTCGTGATAGTTGTGGCCAATCAGCGTGCTTCTTCAGGTAAACATGTTGCATTGCTGGCCAAATCTACAAACTTACAGGGTCTTGTTTCCTAAAATGGAGAAATACCTTCTTTGGCATTTAAAATGAAAAGGAAAAACATAAATTGATGTTTAGGTGGTCTCTGCATGGAAGATCAAGGCCAACGGAGCCCTCAAACCTTTCTGGTGAATAATTTTTCCTTCCTTCAACTGTGACCAAATAAAGACGATCGGTGCGCTTTCAAGTTGAATACAGATTGCGGATTTAAAGCAGCTGCCTGGACTTAAGAAAACAAAATTTGTTAATGTACAGTATTAGTTCGAAGTTGACTTTAGCTTTTAGCACGATTGGCAAAGCCACAGCCAATAAAATAACTGCAAAACTTGTAGGGAAAAACTGACGCTTTCTCTTTTGCATGATTAATTAATTCGAACATGCAGTCAAGAAGCACGTCTGAAATTGTGAACATTTTTGTGCTTTTAGATAAGTTTTTTGCCTCACCTTGAATGAAAATTTATTGTTTTTGAACTACCTGTCACATTTCTTTCATTTGGTTGCCTTTATTTGGGAATTTTAGGTTTTAAAAGTAAACAGTATTTTTGGACGCTGGATTTCTGCATATTTAATTTACGGTGACCTCTGTGGTTTGTTCCCTAAATATATTTTATTGAGTCTTGTTCAGCTTCTACAGAACTCCTGAGGATAGAACTAAGTTGGCACAAAATTTACACAGTTGACAAATGATTTATCTCAAAATAATTGGCTTGTTTTTGAAGTCTTTTTAATGTACAACTTTCATCTTTCTCTCACTGCGCTATATTTAATTTCGTTGGGCAGCGAAAAAGATATCGGATTTCTTCTTTTTGAATGGGTTTTACATGTCTTTTTCACCTTTATTTTCTGATGTTTTGTTAAATGTTATCTGTTACAGTAAAAGAATGGAAATTCTGTTGTATTCTTATTTTTGCATATTAAATTTTCTCACTGTTTGTCACCAGGCAAAGAAAAAATAAAATTTGTTTTCTTACAAGTTGAGTTCTTTTTGTTGATATTTTTAATACAATTGGCCAGTCATTTATTGAACTTTAAATAAATGATGCCCTCAAACCTGATCTTGTGTCTGTGGTTACTGCGCATATGGTTTATTTTTGTCACTCTGAAATATAATTTCCAAAAAAAAACCGCCAGGGAATAAGGGGTGGGTTGCGGACATTTAAGGAATGGACAATGTCTAGCGAGTGTCCATCCAATTCTGGATGCACGCGGATAGTTGGGAGAGCACAAAGGTAGCCTAAGAGATGCTCGAGGTGCAGCAGAGAGCATCTCTAGCTACCTAAGTGCTCTCCCAACTATCTGCGTGCATCCCAAATTGGATGGACATTCGCTCTACAAGTGACAAAATAAGTGTATCAAAATACCACACATCAGCTGTCCAGCTCAAAATATTTGGCTCACATGTCAAGGAAAAAGTTTATTTAAAGTTTATTCATTGAAAATGATGCAGCCTTTAAAAAGTCTGGAGTTTTTCGAGTCATTTTGAAGAGCTCGCCGGAGAGACCACGACTTGCACATTCTGAATCGAGCAGTTGCTGAAAATGGAGTCAAAATTACACAACATTGGCCTCACATGCTGGTTTTCTATGACTGTAGCAGACCTAGGAGCGGTGTGGGTTGATTATAATAATAATAATAATAATAATAATAATAATAATAATAATAATAATAATAATAATAATAATAATAATAATTTTATTAACGTGTCAAGTAAAATAGCAGTTTCCCACTAAGTAAGGACACCTATCTACAATGTTAAAAACTATAGTACCCCTATATTCCCTATATAATTCCCTCTATATTCCCACCCACAAACCTAAGAATATTTACAATATTAAGAATAACAAAGAGTACAGTTAATACAATTATTAGGTAAAATATGTTTAGCAAGGTCTGCCTTCCTGATTATTCTTTTAAACTCATCTAACGTTTTTAGTTCTCCGAATTTCCTATCAATCTTAGACCATAGCACCAGTCCTGTGTATCTAACCGAATGCTTACCATAACCCGTTGTGTTAACTCTAGGAATTATAAAACCATAATTATAATATAATTACTATACTATATAACCGAAACTAATGCTGTGGACCCTTGAATATGGCTGGAAAGGACTTTGCTGCAGTGTACAAGCTGTGGAGTTGAAGGGCGTGTGTTGTAGTGGGCCAAGCTCTGCCCATTCCTATGGCCAGAAATTGCCATGATATGGCAGTTACGGACTCCAGCATTCGACCACAGGGTGATTGCTGTGGAATGGACCTATTGGTTGGTATAAACTCTCGACAGTTGAGCTGCTTAACTAATTTCCTTCATCATATTGTCAAGTTTATTGATGCCGAGCGGCTTGCTGTCGTACCAAACGGGATCGGAAGGATACTGGAAAAATGCAGAACTTTTGGGGTTCAGTTTGGAAAGATAGAGCTTCACAGCTTTGCAGCCATCATTTGGACTGTCCATTTCATTCATTCGTGCATATTTTTCCGTGCTGCTGGTATCTTTCAGGTCACCGGGATGGTTTTTAGACACTTCATTGTGTGCCATGATCACGTAATTTCTCCCGCTCGCATGGACATCCAGTTTGAAGCTGGATTTTTTCAGCTCTCATTGCCCTTCACAGCCTCGTCTGCAGAAGTACAAAACAATATGAAACCAGACATTTCTTAGGAGGGACAGAGGATTGCTGAAAAAGAGTGCATCTGATGATTTTAGCTTCTCCATGTCTTCATCTTCCAGCGTAGGCTTGTGCTGGCTGTTTTCTTTGCCAAGTTTCTTCAGTAAATCTCAAATCTGTTGACATCTTTAGATTTCTGGAGAACTTTGGCTGATTCAGGTATCTTTCGATGCCGTGGCGGAAACCGAGAAGCGTCTTTTTCCCATAGGTCTCGCCATTCTTTTTCCTGGCCTCTGCATAAAATCTCCGGAGATTTGCAGCAAGTTGACCGTTCATCATGTCTTCCAGCTCTGTTTGGATGTTTTTCTCTTTGCACCATGCTATCAATTACAAGAAAGTAAGGTAATCAGTCTATTTATTGTCAAAACAAAACTTGTCCTTGACATAGAACTTGTATCAGTTAAGACAAAATTGGACTGCAAAATCCTATTGTTGTTGTTCATTGTTTATCATGTCAGGTTGCAACATTTCATTGAATTATTTTTCATCATGTAAGATTAAGAAAGTAACTATTTAAGTTTGAAACTCACCCTTGAACGTGGAAACACACCAGCTAATGTTTTTCTTGGTCTTCTATGATTGTTTATCTTCAAGTATTTTCTCCAAATCCCGCTCGGATAAATTTGCGAAGCAGTTGTTTTCACCGGTAGCATTTTTGCTCAGTTGTTGATCTTTCGACACATCTGATGTTTCTGATGTCTTAACCATTCCAAACACGTTTTCTAAACCTTCCAAGTCCTCAAGAAACCTTAACTCAAATGTTGGGTTATTACTAGCCATTAGTGAGAGCTAAATTTAAGTTTTACTCGAAAAAAATTGCAAGAAAACTTTTGCTGGCAAGAAATTTCACTGACAATGACGTCAGCCTGAACCATCTCTATGAACCATCCATTTCTTTTTCATAAGCAATTAGCCAATCAGAGCACGCGCTAGCATATAGCTATGTTATAATTTGATATTAAAGGTCTTCAAGTGCACCATATACATTGATAGGATTGAGATCATGAAGCATACTTTCAGCCAAATTTTCACAATCATCCTAACAACCCTTCTCTCACATTGTACTTGTTGGCACTTCTACTGATAAGTACCACTAGTAGTTGTTTTGAAATAAATTATACGAACTGTGCTGGCAGATACTTGCAGTGTAGATCGACTGACTAATGTTTAAGTTGGGTTTTGGCATATGTCTCCATGCACATATACGGTATGTACAACTGCTAATTAATTCAAAACAATAATTCCACAGTAAGCAGCCTTTAACCATCTTACCAGTCTTGAGGTCATGTGATTTTATGTCTTCATGTAAGTGATCCACTGTTAACTGAGTGTACCCTGCAAGTATAAATTTGGGAACTTCATGCCCTGATGGAGTCCTCCTTAGGGGCCTCTTTAAACCAGAGGCTCTGTTTGCTGCATTATCTGATGACACCGAGTAGTAAATCTCCATGTCCAACTTGAAGTCATGACTCACATTTTCACTAAAAGTGGTTGAAATAAAAGAAGTACTATTTTAATATGTAAATATGTGCAATCATATTATCACATGTGCAAGTTGGATCAAATAATCACAAAGAAATTTACATACTGCTGAAGCCTTAATTGATGGTACATGCAAGTACAGTAATATTAGTCCCTTAAAATGTTACAACCAGCTAATCAAGGACCTAGAATGAAATGTCATTCATCTCATGCCCTCAGCCTAATTCCCAGGCAAGAGATATTTAAGTCTCAAAGTGATACTTTTGTCTGGTTATGTCATTTTCTAATATTGGACAATTTTTCATAAATTTCTACACTGTATATTCAAACAGACATCTTGCAATTCCGTTACTGCATGCTATCTATGCAGCAAGTTAGTGTGATTCAGTGTGAGGATGTCCCCTATTAAGATATGGTGTTGTTGTCAATTCATAATACAAGCTGAATGATTGAACTTCAAACTGTGCTTTGTTGAAAATCAGCTGAAGCAGAGATTAATCCAACTAAGCATCAAAAATTGAAGGAGCTAGTGGAAAAAGGGGATAAGTGATGATGTTTGGTTGTTTCTGTTTCTTGCTCCAAATTAGCTGAACTTTTGCATGCGGCCTTCATTTCAGTTGAAAAACACTGCTCCGTAATTTTTTCACTGGGTTGCTTTTTGTTTTCAAGAAGTAATGCATGTAAAAAAGGTAAGCCACTAGGAAAACCGAGTGGACTTTTGCATAAATTAAAATTATGCAATGTCTCGAAAACGAAGCAGAACTTTAGCGGAAAAAAAACTACAGGATATTGCTTACTACCATTTTCCAGCTACCGTGAACAGCTAACTTTTTTCCATTTTGCATTGTCTCACGCTTTCAAACATTCAATTAGAATCCAACAAAATATTGATCTTTTGCAATGTGTAACCTCAAAAATGTTGATTTCAGGTTAACATGTGACCAAAAAGATGTTAATTTCACTCAAATTACAGCCCAATGTTAACTTTATGCAATGCGCAAACTAGACAATGCTGTTTTCAGGTCATTTACAGACAGTTAATATTTTGATTTTACTTTACCGCACCACAGCAAGGACTTTGATTTCACTTAGAGAACAGTGAAAAGTTCATTTCACACAGCGTGTAAGCTCAAAAACGTCGATTTCAGGCCTAAATAGGTTAAAATGTTGATTCTCCATCTTTTTCTAAAATAATTCTTGTAAAAACTTTAATCAAATAAAAATCAATAAAACACAAAAAATAAGACTCCAGCATTACAGCAGTGTGCAATGGATATCCATCAAAGTAACTGTTGTTTACTTAATGCTGTTAATATTGATATGCAATGGATCCCAAGAGACCTAAATAGCATGGCAGATGATATTAAGCAAATACATTGATTGTGATGATTACAAGATCAACGACACGGTCTTCAATGCTCTTAATGACTCATGGGACCCACATACCTGTGATGGATTTGCTTGTTCCTACAATGCCAAAATCCAGTGCTTTAATTCAAGGTTTTACCAGCCTGGTTCGAGTGGCATTAATGCATTTTCTCAGGATTGGTCTCATTATAATAACTGGCTGTGCCCTGATGTGTACTGAACATGTAGAATTATTAAACATATGGAGCTTTGCAAAACTCAAGGAACTCTGATTGTTCCCTTTGGAAGTCAGCCCACTTTTGGCCCATCCTGTGTTTGGATTGGTTTCCATTGGAGTACATTTATCCATGACTGGGTTGTCTTGCCTAGTTTTCTTAATTTATTCATTAGAGGGAAAGCTAAGAACTCTATTTTTGGTAGCAAGCCTTTGGCATTCATTTCTTTAGCTCTACGTCTTGACCCAGATTAGATTCCGAGTTATCTTGTAAAAGCTTTCTACTTCCTTGTGTTTGATTCCATTTGGGCTAGAGATTGCAGTTTTTTTCAGTACATGCTGTTAATGCTGCATATTTGCATGAAGTACCTACTATTATTTGTTAGTTATTTCAAGTTAAATGCATTATGCCTTAGAGAGGCATCCAGGAGAGGCCCCAGAGGGACACTTTATGATATCTATTTCTTTTTTGCACCCTGGAGGGTTTTATTATGTTGACAATGTGCGGACACCCTGGAGGGGTACGCCCACTACAATAGCATAGTATTGTGTAACATATGAAGTGTATCGCCTGAAGGGCAAAGTGGTTTTCCTTACTGAAAACGGTGAGTTAAATACAAATGCAGCAATGTGAGCATTACTGCCTGTCTCACTGATACGCTTTTAGATTTTCTTGTTACTTTTCCTCTTTTTTATCCTTAGATATCTTCACTTCTGTTTTTTGGTCTTCAGAAGCCCGAAATTCTGCGAGAGTGGATCAGCTAACGGAGAATCTTAAGTCTACTGTCCTTGCTTCCAGCATGTCACTTGAGAGCTTTTAACAAGCGGAGAACCTTTGCTAGTGATGTTTTGAGTACCTCAGAGTTTCAAGTCAGACCCATTGATTGTGCCCTCTACTTGCAACACCTCCTTGGGTTGTCAAAGTCCGTCGCTACCATCAACGGCGCCTTTTACACATTCAAGTGGATACACCTTTTTGCAAGCATTGACTCACCAACATTACACCCTACTGTTATTGCTGAGATGAACACTTCCTCGCTGTAGTTTTATCGCAAATGGACTTGGGTAATGTTGATACGCGGAAAATGTAAGTTTTTGTTTGCATAACCATGAAATATGTGATAAAATCTACTGATAAACTTCTTTGCTTGCGTAAGGCTTATTGCAAAATTTACATCATGTAATGGTCTAAAATATCACAAGATTAGGTATAAACTGAGAAGAATAACCCAATAAAGCCTTTTCAGTTGTGTACAGGCTCCTTGTGGTGTATTTTGAAGTTCAGAGACATACATAATATTGGAATTATGCCCTGTGGCCATGGTTGTGCTGATAAAACTATGGCGAAAGTGTTGATCTCTGTCACCAAAATCCCTTTTTTTGGACGTGGAAACAGCTTTTCGCCATACATTTCCTTCTAGCAACTAGCAATGTTTGCCCCCTTACGATCCCAGAGGTTTTTTTGCACATACAGGTAACATGGGTATCCGATTACTGGCAAATCATTCATTGCCTCAAAAACTAATGCTTGGTGTTTTCGAATGGTTTGAATTAGGGGAGAAATCTAAGTAGTTTTTGAAAGAAATTATCATCTTGTGGTACAAAGGAGAGGGGAAGGTTGAACAATTAGTTCCTGCTGCAGTTGTGACTACCAAAGTTCAAACTATCAAAACTTTGGAATCAGATTACCGAGTGCATTTCATTATTTATTATTTTATTATTAAACTTGGCAAGTGGCTACAACACGACACATTCTTTATACCGAGGTAAAGAAACTGCATTTTTTGCCTTTCCTTCACGTTTGAAAAATTGAGCCAATTTCAAACTTTTTTGCACAAATAAAAGCTACAGTAACTATATGGTTTTTCCATGTTATACAATCATGGAGACTTTTGCTTGTACACATAATTTTTTTGTAACGAAATACCGTTGACCAAGACATCCCTTTTTTTTAAAAAAATTGATATCCTAACATTTCAAGTTGTTTGATCTTCTCCAGAATTGGAAACTTGGCTCTGATTTTGTGGTTTTTTTTACAACAAAGGTTCCAAAGCTTTCAAAAATTGAATCCAAGATTTTTGACCTGTATATCTCTTTGATGACATTAACCTTCACAAAATCATGTTGACTTCAAATAGACCCTTGTCCAAAATGGTGCTGACCGAGGGAGGACTGGAAACTGGGGAGTACAGTTTGTTTACATCAAGATTGTCAGAGATCAATTTCTTAATTATTTAATTTTTTCGTTAATTACTGAAATGCCACATACCTGTTGTGTCACCTTTTGGAACGCTACATCAAGAATAAGAGAACCTTCGATTTTGCCGTTTTCCCAAAAAAAGAGAGCTAAAAGACCAGTGGATTGCCTAAAATTTGCCGGAATGAGGGAGATTATTTTGCTGTTACTGAAACACACTGCATCTGCTCAAAGTACTTCTGTGAGGAAGATTACACAGTTAGTGAAGACGGAAAAGGCAAGAGATCGTTCTGAAAGGTGCTGTTTCAACTATTTTTAAATGGTCTAATGGAAAACAATCTCAGGGTACTTTTGTAAGCAAAGGAAAGTGAAAGGTGAAGCTTGGAGGCGCCACAGAAGAAACGGCAATGAAAGAGCAGCCCGCATTGCAGAAGAAAACAAGCGGCCATCGACAGACTGCAAAAGGATCTGGAATGAATGCACAGTTAAAGAAACTCAGTGAATAAGTTTGAGGATTTCAAAAGGAAAAGGGAAAGTAAGAAGTTGCTGGAGCCTTGCAGGAGGATAAACGTGTTTTTTTTCTGACCAGTTAATTAGATTTTACACAGGTATTGTAAACTGGACAGTGTTTTTACAGTTTTTTTAACTTTATTGTCAGTAGATGTAAGGATATGAAATACTGGAGATCTGACGTTAATGCAGATGAAAATCACCAGCATGAGCCTGATCAGCTATGTCAAGGAAGACCTTGAAGTTTGTCGACGCTTGATGAGTATTTTCTAACTCTTGTCAGAATTAAGACATGCGTTCCCAGAGGAGCATCTACCGGTAGCTTACCTTTTCAAAGTACCAAGGTCCACAGTTTCAAGAATATTCCTTGCTTGGATTAACTTGTTGTACTTTGAATTGGGATCCATAACCTCTGGCGAACAAGGACTTGATTGAGGAAACTATGCCATTCCTTTTAAAGAAAGGTATCCAACACTAGGTGCATTTTGGACTGGTAACAGAAATCAAGGATTTGCTAAACCATCATCCTTTACGACTCAAAGTCCAGTGTTTCTTTCTTCCTACAAAAACACTACTACAACTGCAAAAGATTTGTTGGAAATTGCGAACCCTCTGCGTGCTCCTGTATTTATTTTCTGATCGTTTACACTGGTAGTATTTCCAGATAAACAGCCTCACAAAACAAACTGGAATTCTAGAGCTGTTGTGAAAAGGGATGATGACTGCCTGGCAGATTAAAGGATTTACATTTTTAAAAAGACCTACTTCGAACTAAGATCTAACGCAATACACCTAGTCCCTAGCGCTTCAAAACCTAATGTAAATCAGGTAATATCTAGTGTATTGCGTTATTTTTTTTGTTTATCTTTTGTGTGGTTAATGGCAACAAATAGTATGGAAATGAACCAATTGGAGTTGTGCCTTTAGAATCTACCTCCCTTTCTTTCAGATAAACGCCCAGATTAATGAGGACGAAGTGAAAAATACACCGTCAAGTAGCTAGTGTTTGTATGCATGGTGGAAGGGCTGTAAGTAGCATCAAAATGTACAAAAATCATAATTAATGTTGTGGACCGTCTGTTGCATGCTAGTTATTATTCCCAGTCCCCAATGTATTGACCAGGAAAAATATTAGACGAACACTGATCAATTCTGGTCCATAAAGTACTGGCCATTTATGGTTAAAATCAAATTACCAAAACCCGCTATTGAGAGATTTGGAAGGGAAAGGAAAGTGGACAATAATTATAATTAACATAAATAATTAGTGTAGGTCTCATTTTGCATTAGTCCTGGGGACAGCCTAAATAGTTTCAATGGAACTAACCGAGTAGGTAACCCAAAACAAGAATATGAGTGGAAAGAATTGGATACAAAATAGTTGTTTCCAGTCCTCTCTCGGCCAGTGCCATTTTGGAGAAGGGTCTATTAGTCAGTATTGAGCACTCTCTGAAACCGTAACACAAAATGCTGACAAAGCAAAATTTGCTTGGCACCAACCACACAGCCTAAACAGCATTGGGAGCAGCGCAAAAAAACACAAGAGCGATAGATCTCTTCCGGATGAGAGATCCCCTCATATTGACATCTTGCTAGACAGATGCGGGCCAAGGAGTGAAAGCACAGAACCTACCACAGCTTCTTTCAGTGGAGTAGCAAAAACGACTGGATGCCAGAATGGTTGGGCCAGACGTTTATCCCTAGGACAAGGCCAGCACACTGCCCTGCCAATTCTTGACACTTAACTTGACTGGCTAGTCAGTTGGAGTGTACAGGTTATCTGCTGTGATGATCAAGGCCAGGTGCCACCAATTGCAGGCATCCTGCCGCACAGCTGGCTCCAGGGAAAAACAGACTATTATGAATAGGTCAAGGTCGATTACAGGGCAAAAGATGATGAGTTGAAAGCATTGAGAAAGTACATCATCCTCCAGTCTGACAAGGACCAATGCAGGTAAACATGCAAGGCTCTGCTGAGATGCCTAGGTTGAGTTTGTTTGAAGTGACTTCATCTTGACAAACTGACAGAAGGTTCATGACTGGGCAGAGGCTTTGTTGTTTGAAAAGCACAAAAAATATATTTTCCAGACACCAAGGTGCTTCTCCTTTATAATCCCAAGGAAAGTTGGACAAAGAACATTATGGGCCCTATTCTGGGCACACAGCATGAAGTAAACCTCATCCTTGATGTTCAGGGTCATTTGGCTGGTTTGGCCTGTTTACAGCTCTTTCATATCTGTGGACTTTCAAAGACCAGATTGGATTTGTAGCTCTTTTGTCCCAACAACATAGAAAAAGAACAAGCAACGGACGACAGACTTAGGGCCAGCATTGCAGCAAAAGAAAGAGAAAATCCCTTGACAGAAAGGCTAAATGATACAAAAATGTTGGATGATTTAAAATAGCAATTAAGACACCAAGCTGCAGCACTAAAATAACACAATGATCCAAGGTAAAGATACCTCAAGACACAGTGGCAGAAAAAAACAAGGAGCTTGTACATTTTCAAACTCAGATTGTGGAAATAGAAAGGGTGCAGCCTCTCCTGGAAAGAATTGAAAAGCTCTTCAAAAAAACATTGTGTGACAGTGACTGCTATTGTTATTGCTGCTTGAGTTGCAATCTTGGCACTGTTGTTGGCTCCATCAGTACTGCTTTGAAAGCCACCAACAAAGATTTGGGAAATGGTCTTAAAGATGTAGGTGCTTCATTTATTTCATGTTTCAAATTGTTCGGTTGTATTCTAGTTTTTAGTGCAGAGTGTACTATTGGGATGGTATGGGGGTTGACGGCCCTAAAGCACTATGGGAACAAGGCACTGTGCCAATAAGGTACTATGGCAATAAGGTGTAAACTTTAATGTTTGTTTAATTAATTCCAATTAATTAATTAGCCTTGTTTTGATGGGGTAGGGAAGGTACCTTTGATTATTACTTAAAATGTACTACACTTACATTACTTCCTGGATAACATCACAAAACTATATATGGTTCCAATATTCTCTTGTTATCCAAATGGTACTATTATCTTAAGAACAAAAGGAATTTGCTCAAAGCACATGCGCAGATTGATTAGCATAACTGTTAACTATATGTTGGGTAAACGATACATTTCTTACACAAATATACACAAAGGTTAAGTGCTTTCCTTGTGGTAGAACACAACATGCAAGACAAATGCACTCTACCATTGTCAGCATGATATTATCCGTTCTCAAGTTCAGATTCATGCGTGCAATACCACACTCTTGTCTTAACGGGCAATAGCAGTTATAATTTAGTTGATGTCAGTTCTCCCTTTTAGTGCAAAGAACACTTCTGTGACAGCGTATCTTTTGGAATCATTCCTAGCTCACTTCAAAAATGTTGTGTGCTGTGTTCAAACTATCTTGTGTTTGCTAAGCTTTAAAGAGGGAAACGAATGGATCTCCTCAGCCGCTTGTTTATATTCTCCCCTATGGAAGAGAACAAGAAGTTAACAAATCTATTTACCCAAAACATTTCCAAGTTAGTGGCATTAAAATTAGTAATGTCGTGACAAAAGAAACTTCTCAAATATTGCTGCAGACACTGTGGGCTACTACTTATAGAAACCACAAATAATTTTAGTCGGTCTTTGAGGGGACTTGTTCACCAATGTAGGATATAATTTTGGTTAAGTTGCAACACTTCTCTGTTGTATTAATCAATTATCATTGTGCATTTTGAACTGGTTGGTAAACATCAACGGTGACAACCTGATAAGAACATGCTATTCCGAGACAAGATGTGACTATTTGATAATTAAATTAGTATTTGTTTATCGATAATATGAAAATTTGCCACTCGATTGAAACAAAATCATTCCTCTTCCATTTTTTTTTTCATAAGTTAATATTATTTCATTTTTCTCCAGCAGTGTTACAAACTTTGCAAAGAAAACAAAAGTATCCAGTTACAAATGTGGGCATTGGAAAATTAAATTTTTTCAGAGTAAATTAGGTCTTCTACATGCCTGTTTCCCCTGAGTATAAAAATGATCAATAATTCAAGGCAACAATGTTGCAAACAAAAGTTTGAATTTTGGCAGGGATATCACACCATGATATAATTATTGGCCTAAGGATGGGAGATGATGACTGACACTTCAGGCTAATTCAGGGCCATGGTGAATGGCTATGAAAATTACAAAAATATGGCTTACAAGTAAGAATAGACATCATACTTGTTTAGCAATTACCAGTATGAAATTATTTTGCTGCTGACAACAACAATTTTATTTCATAGTTATCGGTACTTGACAATTTATATATATAATTTATAACTTGCACACGCTTTCTAGAGCCAGTCGAGCCAGGCTGAGAAATAATTCTATACTTACTTCACTCTTAATGAAAGAAGAGCCAGAAACAAACAAAAAACATTCCCAAATTCAGGGTCAATTTAAGACCATTTACTTTTGTGGGGAAACACGCAACTATTTTAAAACTATTTTGCTATTTCCCTAGGGTGGTAAATTCAGACCATTTACTCTTGCTGGGAAATGCAGAAGTACAATTAATATTGCATGAAAGAGGTTTTCGATATGAAGACAGTGTAACATTCTTGCATTGTTTTCCTTTGTTTTTGTTCCCAATGCAAATCATGAAGTCCCCACAGGTCAAGTGATTTACATTTTCTATTTTCGCGCGTATTTATAAGATGAGAAATGTTGTAGGGGAATGGCTCATGTTGGTTAAAACAAGGATAGTATTGATAGAAGAAGGGATTTAAATCGCCTGTTCGAATCATTTGGCCCTATAGCAAACTTTTCAGAAGAAACCTCTTGGAGCAATGTGTTTCGTAATGGCTTAGCTGGGTTTCAAGTTCAGTCCCAAAAACAAAAAGAGAAGTTGTACCAAATGTCATAATTGTAAAGCCATGTGTTGACGGCAAACACCCTACAAACAAACGCTCTACAAGCAAGGAATGCAGTTGTTTGGCAGCCATATTGTGACAAGCAGAATGTGAGGTAAAGTCGCTGTATATAAAAGCTATTGCTATGTTTTCTTATATCAAGTTTCAAGTTTTTTGATACTTAATGTAATTTTCTAAACTCAGTCTAGTGGAAATAAAACATTAGCGGTTGGTTGATTCCGTAAAATGATTTCACGCCATTGTGATACAAAGCGATTCATTAGTTTTATTGTAATTGGATTCTGTTAATCCTTTTTCCTCTGTATAATTTGTAAATAACTTTATTTGATTTATTTTGTAATTGTAATTAATGTAGTTTTAACAGGGAAGAGCCACCCGGTGGATCTGTTAATAAATCATTATTATTATTATTATTATTATTATTATTATTATTATTATTATTATTATTATTATTATTATTATTATTAGTATTAGTATTAGTATTAGTATTAGTATTATTAGTATTATTATTGTGATTTGTGATTGAGATTTAAAGCTTAAGAATTAATTTAAGAAAAGCCTAAATAAATCATCTTGAATTACCGATTTTCAGCACCAACATTGTTATTTAATAGTTGAACAAAATAAAAACATTTTTTACAAGAGTATTTTGGATTTTTTTGTTCTTAGTCCAGCTATTAGTCGTTATTTGCTGCGATGAAGAAATTGCTTACAGAGGAGACTGCCATGCTGAGGTAGAAGGGAGTGGTTACTAACCTTGAGGGAGTTAGCCTTAACTGAAGCATTATTTTTTCTTGTTTAAAAATGTTTTTCACCTCTAAAGTTTGGTGTGGTTTGAGATTACTACAGCTCAAAACTGAAAGGCAAACAATATAAATAGATTATCTAGCCAAAAAGTTTAAAAAACTGAAATAAATAATTCCGCTAACTCTTGGTTAGCCTAATCGAACTTTGAACAACCCAGCCCTGAAAGAGACTAATCTAGATGTGGCTCAACCTTTTATTGATCCCTGAGAGATGCAATCTTCCCTGGGCCATCCTAAAACAGACATACAAATAAAAGTTTAAAATGGTACCCAGTGCTTTTATCTAGGATTTCATACCTGATATTGATAGGCCTATGCATGACTGCATTTTTTTTAAACTCTCACTTGTAATCCTAAGTGACACTTTGTTGGGTCAAGACAAGGCATTTCACCTTGAATACCTTAAGTCAGGGCTGTAGCCAGTATGAGGCTAATTCACACAATTGCCTCAACCATTTTTGTTTCCATTTCT
>JAHPZR010008381.1:17500-27500 GCA_019787425.1 Platygyra sinensis
AGGTAGTTTGTAGTCTAAACAGAACGCAGGGATGTCGGAAACAACAACAAGGCTATTTATTCCAGATGAAAGCAGTAGCTCCACTCAAGACTTCACAACAAGCACACGCTAGGCTTGTCAGTTACACTTGAATAAACACTCATCCGCTAAACTTTACACACGACCTTTGTCACTCTTGTATAAACTCAGCCTATTGCCAGATATCCATGTAACCTCTCTGTTAGACTTCTACAAACACGACTTCTGTCGTCACTTTACACGCGACCTTTGTCACACTTCAGTAAACACTACTGACTCGACTAAATAAAGCAACATTATCATATAAAATTATTTACAGCAGCAGACGTAAGCGACTAAAATAAATTTGTTATTCACCGTGACACAAAACTAATTAATATGCGAGAAGATTCAAGACTAAATTAGCATATTCACGAATGTTCCAAGTCACCCAACAATTTTTTGTACCATAACCCCCTCTTGAGAAGAAATTTCTTAAATTTCTACTAACAACGAAAAATTACATACCAAGAGAGGAGGTAGTCCAATGTCTCTAAAGTTATTCCTGTACTCTGCTAAGATAGTCTGCTCCCACATTCTCAGATCCCTTGATAGCCTCGACTTCTGTCGTCACTTTACACACGACCTTCGTCACACTTCAGTAAACACTACTGACTCACAAGATAATTCTCTAAACACTCCTGGGAAAAACCACTTAAAAACTACAATGATTCGCTTATATACTTCACAGCGTAAGATTTTAGATCTTTCTGGCTCGACTAAATTAAGCAACATTACAATATAAAATTATTTACAGCAGCAGACATAAACGACTAAAATAACTTGCTTAGTCACCGTGACACGAAACTAATTAATATGCGAGAAGATTCAAGACTAAATTAGCATATTCGCAAATGTTCCAAGTCACGCAACAATTTTTCTTAACAATATGTTATATTTACAAATGCAACAAATTCAAAGCCAAAATGAAAAGATGTTAGAACGGAATCTAATGTATCTTCATGTCAATTTAAAGTTCAAATTTTGCACTTTTTGCATGTGAACCTATGACATAATTTAATTTGATTAGAGCGATCAGTGGCTGAATAATAACTGCTGCTATTTCCACTGCCTATTGTTCTTTGCCCAATTGTTGCACGGAAGGTCGGCACACACTAGGGGACTAGTCGCAGGGACTTGCTTAGGGGACCAGTCCCCTAGTGTAGTGTGTACTCGTATTTTGCATCGAAAGCCACACTTTTGGTCCCTGCGACTAGTCCCATGAATTAAGCTGGTTTGATTTCTGGGACTAGTCACAGGGACCAATAGTCTCACAAATCGGTCAATTTTCTAGTGTGTACACACTAAGGGATAAGCCCCAGCCACTAGTCCCCTAGTGTGTGCCTAGCTTAAAGTTTAATTGATGTTTAAAATTAAAGCTGATGTGTGAATGGAAAGCTATAATAACACCTCATTGTAAGAAGAAAGTAATAATCAAGACCAGAACATTAGTCAAGAAAGTAGAACACACTGACACATTTTAAATGGCAGGTAAGGCCTTTTACGGTAGGGAATGCTATCACAAAGGAAAATTAAAATTATTTCCGTATATAATCCTACAGTACTGGTTGTCAGTCATGTTTCACACAGTAATCAGGCTTCAAAAGTCTCCCACTTTTCTCTGACGAAATAATCACAAATTAATATGTCAGATGTAGAAGTACTTTCCACAAACAGCCATACTTTCCACCCATTTGCGACTGATAAGTTTTCAATGAATTTACCCTCTTGTTCTTGCGAACGGGTCAAAAATTCAAGGATAAGACATCGCTTCTTACTTTAAACTTGTTTAATGGACAGACCACACTGAACCTGGTTCATGACAACAGACATGGCCGAATCAGAAAACCTCATGCTCGAACTCGTACTACACTGCGCATGTCCGTGATAAAACTAGTTCTCAGTCCTTCTGAACATTCTCCTTTCCTTGATATGACAATATCAACAATGCAAAAATGACAAATACAAATAAACTGGCATGTTAAAGTTCAACTGAATAAAGTTCTTGAAAACACTTTCATCGTCTCTGAGTAAACCTCAAGTTCATGTCCTAATCACAATGTTCCAGAGGACAAAGCTTCACTACTGGTCTTCTCATGACACTCTTCCCAACTTGAACGTCCACCACTCAAACTTTTCCATCCTGTCCAGGGTGTACTTTGGTGATGTGCCCCAATGGCCATCGTCCCCTAGGGGTGTCTGGTAACATCACTATGACTACATCTCCCTCTCGAAAGTTCTCCTGTTCTTGAAACCAATTCCTTCTAGCATTCAAGTTGGGCAACCACTCTCTTAACCAGTGACGCCAAAAATGATGAACAAGTTCTTGGACCCTCCTCCAATGTCTGCGATGATTAAAGGCTGTACTATCCACTGTATCCGGTGCAAACCGACCCCCTAACTGCCCGTGCAGAAAGTGGTTGGGGGTAAGAGGAACTGGGTCCTGTGGGTTCACTGATTGATAGGTCAATGGACGAGAATTTATCAGACCTTTGGCCCCAACAACTGCACTGAGAAGCTCCTCATCTGTGACATCTGCACTGCTTAAGATGGCATAGATGGCCTTTTTGGCAGCTTTTATCATCACCTCATGGACACCACTGAAGTGCGGGGCAAGAGGCAGGTTGAAGTGCCATTTAAAGTGCACCTAACCCCAAAAACTTTTTTTCCCTAAAACAATAAAGCTTATTTTGTGGAGTACTTTGCCGCAAAAATTTTTCAATTTGGTTAAATCCTCGAATTTCTGTGCCTCCTTGAAACCGAGTTTCGTGTGGTTCACGACCGAGCATAAGGAGTCTGGGGTGAGTAAAGCCGTGACGTCACTTCGAGAACGAAAGCTTCGGCTGTCCTAGTCGGGCCTTTTACTCTGTGTGAGTGTGGAAGCCTTTTTGCCGCACAAGTTTTTCGCTGGGGGCTCCACAGTCGACAGATTTCTGTGTTTATCAACAATATCTTCTACTTCGTCGGATTCTGAAATGAGCTTTGACTCAGAAGACTCCGAAATTTATTATATCGCTGAAGAGAATGACCACTCGCACTTGTAAACAAAGCAAAGTGAATAGTTAAATGATGACGGCCGAGCTGATTTATATGCTGACAACTCTCTGGCCAACGAAGAATGGATAGACAAATGAGGTGGATGCTGACAAAGAACTCGAACGAGCTCTGATGGACAGACCTGAAGGCAATGATATGTAGAAGTCAAAGAGACTGTAGCGTGTGGTGCGTATATATTTACTAAACTCGCGCATTCTTCGATCTCGCATTAACATACTTTCGTATAATAAAAGTCAAGTCCGTTAACTTTCTCAAATTATTTTAACTTCACTCGTTCAACGTAGACCAAAATGATTATCCCATGACACAATGTTTGTGTTCTTTTCCTGCGAGTGTGGAAATTGTAGCGTCGCTTCCCTTCAAAACATCAACGAATGTTATTGTTGTTATTATTATATTAGAGTGAGTTAGAAGGTTGTCAAGACTCAAAGAAGAGTGATCTTGTTCTTGAAGATATTGGTGCTGATGTTACCTTAAAGTGTGTTACTGAATATCCAGGAATTAAACCTGTATGGCTTCAGAAATGGGGTTTTAAGATTAGTAGTGGGCAAATTCAAAACTATCTGTCGGCTGTGCCGACTGACTGCTGTTGTTTCTCAGATCAGATGCAACAACGGCTGCATGAATCTATGGACGGTTATTCCAAATTCGTCTCGCTTAAGTCACTGAATCAGCAAAATCCCTTCGTCTCTCTGAAAATCCAGGCATCGAGCGAGATCATCTGGTTTGAAATACTTTATGGAACAGATCACCGAACTCTTAGACGGCTATATATATCACTTTGCACGAATCGAGCCATCACTTTGTACGTTTCTTCTCTTCAGGACATCTCTCCATAAAACGTATGGCATAAAGCGGAGTACCTCCTGTAAGTTTGTTGTGTTGCTACATCACACTACAGCGCACCTGGCTAGCACTTTTTTCGAACAACTTTTCCAGCCTTTCCCACAGAAACAAGTAAATATGTGAATCTCAGAATCATCGTGTTCTCGAATTGACGTCACATCCGGCCCTCGACCCATTCTCCGTGAAACTCGTTCGTGGACCAAAATGGCGGCAATTTCACGTACTTTGACGAGCCATAGAAAATCAAAGATTTAACCAAATCGAAAAATTTTTGCAGCTAATTACTCCACAAAATAAGCTTTATTGTTTTAGCAAAAAAAAGTTTTTGGGGTTAGGTGCACTTTAATGCCATAGCACGCTGTTTTCTCCTGAATCTTCTCTCTGTCTAAGCCTGCTAACTCTTCTAATTCATTATTCGCTCCCACAAAATTTGTGCCATTATCCGAAAGTACATCTTTTGGGAGGCCATGTCGGGACACCATTGGGAAGAATGCATTCAGAAAAGAGTCTGTGTCAAGGCCATACGCTACCTCCAAATGTACTGCCCTCGTACCTGCTTGGTATAGAATGGCCCAGCAAAGTCAATAGATGTCTGACTGAAAGTACGCAAAGACTTCTGGGTCCGAAGCTCTGGTAAGGGAGCCATAACTTGTTTGGCAGGGGGGACCTTTCTCCGTCTGCACATGAAACATTCTTTCTCCCACTCTCTGATGGCTTCTCTGGCTGAGACTATCCAGTATCTGCTTGAAAGGTGAGCAAGGACTTGGTTTGTGCCTCCATGTTGGTTCTTCTCATGACTGTCCTTTATGATCAGCTTAGTTATCTGGTGACTTCTGGGAAGAATTATGGGATGGCGAGTTTCCCATGGTAAGCAATCTGCGAAATTGAGCCTTCCGTCACACCTAAGTACACCTTCTTCATCCAATACTGGCTTCAGAGGCAACAACTTCGACTTCCAGGTAGCCCTTTTCCTGACTTCAGTGCTTGGATTTCCTCCAGAAATTCTTCTCTTCGAGCCAGTCTAATAAAATGCATTTCTGAAGTGACAATTTCCTCTGGCCCCAGAGCTGCTTTCTTGCGAAACGTTAATGGCAGGCGGCAATTTTCTAGGAAACGATTCACTGTTGTGGACACCCTTGTAAGCCTAGTCCAGCTGGAGTACCTGGTCGGATCCAAGCGGTCCTCTGTCATGTTTTGTGGAAAGAAATGAGTGTTCCTGTGAATATTCTTGGTACTGCTTGCGGACTTCTATGTCGGCTTCCTTTTTGATTCCAATCTTCTTTTCTGGCCATCCTGTTTCCTTTTGCATCAAGAATGCGGGACCATTCCACTAGCTTTCTTCATCAATAAGTGTACAGACACTTAGTCCTCTTGTCAACAGGTCAGCTGGATTCTGCTTGGTTGGCACATGCCTCCACTGTTCTGGGTCAGTCAACGACTGTATTTCCCTGACACAGTTTGCTACAAAAGGCTTAAATTTTCAGCTACAGCCACGGATCCAATACAATACATCAACACTATCTGACCAAAACAACCATTCATGTTTGGGAAGATTCAGAATGTTCCCGACGGCCTCAGCAAGTCGGAGTCCAACTACTGCAGCCATTAATTCAAGGCGAGGGATGCGAACAGCTTGAAGGGGTGCGACCCTTGATTTCGAAGCTACCAGGTGACAAGTGACAGATCAATCTTCATATAGATGTCTTGAATATGTAGCCGCACCATATGCCTGCTGAAATGCATCAGTGAAGGTGTGCAAGGTAATCTTCTTGACTCCCAATTCAGTCCTAAAGCATCTAGGCACACAAAGGCGAGGAAGTTCCGAAAGCTCTTCAAACCACTCCTGAGCCTTCCTCAACAAGCTTTCTTCCACCAGATCATCCCAGTCAACTCCACTTTCCCACATCTCTTGAAGAATTATCTTGGCTCGAATGACATATGGCGACAAGAACCCAAGAGGGTCAAACAAGGTGGCAATTCCCTTCAGGAACGCATGCTTAGTACTGCATTGATCTCTGCTGGGAGGATGGACTTGGTACTTGAATTCATCTTCATTGGGGGTCCACAACACACCCAGTGTCTTCACAACAGGCAGTTCTCCTCTATCAAGATCCACCTCTGTAACACAATCAGCATGTGGGATATGCTCCAACACCTCCGGCACATTAGACTGCCACTTTCTTGCGTGCATTCCAGCTGAAGCCCATAACTGTGACAACTGCTTGTACAATTCGATCCCTGTCTCCTTGTCTGGAACCGAGTGCATGCTATCATCCATGTAAGTGCTCTTCAAAACGGTCTCTGCCCCAAGGGGAAACTGTGATTGGTGCTTCCGCGCGTGCTCTTGGATAACAAACTGCACCAGAAACGGTGATGAATTTACTCCAAAAACAACGCGCTCAAATTCAAACACACTGGGATTTTCTTTGGTTTCCATGTTACGCCACAAGAAACGATGATAAGGGCGGTACATTACATTTCCTTAATGTCACACATTAGGGCAACTGGGTTGTGTCGGAATCGAAGCAATACAGCAAACAGGTCATTTTAGAGCTTGGGACCTTGCAGCAGAAAGTCGTTAAGAGAAACTTCCTCACATTTTGCAGATGCATCAAATACAACTCGGACCTTTGTTGTGGATATATCTGGCCTCAGAACTGGGAAGTGCGGTAGATACCATACTTGATCCGGCTTTTCTTCCTCTGGTAAGACCTTTCGGATGTATCCTTTATCTTGGTACGTTTCAAGTACATTGCTGTAAGCCTTGGCAAGTTCTGGGGATTTCTGAAGTCGTTTCTCTGTGTTTTGCAGACGGTGCATGGCCATTGTGAAATTATTTGGTAAGTCATGGTCCTTGGTTTTCCAGGGCAACCCGACATTGTAGTGGCCATCCTCAAAAGTCAAGGTCTCAGCAACCATATCTCTGGCTATCTTTTCCTCTGGTTTGACTATCTGGATTTCTTTGGAATCATCAATGTCCCAGAATCGCCGGACAAGATTGTTCAGTTCATGTGAGTCCTTCCCCAGAAATGTGAAATTGGTTTGAGCTTGACTTACTTGTAACTCAGGGTTCCTGATACAGGTCCACCCCAGTGGTGTCAATCTAGTGATGGGCTCTCGCAGTCTTCCCCTAACATCCTCCAATGAATACAACAGATCAGCCTGATCCACCCCGATGAGCAGGTAAAAAATGGGCCTGGGCCTCACTTGTGGGAACTTTATGCGCTCTAAGTGCTTCCACTTGGTTTTGTATAAGTTCCAGTTCAAAACCTGCATGTTACCCGTGACCCATTCAGTCGTGTAAGTGGATGTTTGTGCACTCTTCCATCCAGACTATTGATTGTGAACTCTACAATTGAGGAGTTACACATCTCCTCATTGTCATTAAGCACCTTCACAGTTAACTCGTGTGGTTTCCCTTCCATTCCCAATTCTGCAGCAACATCACTGTTCAAGTAAGACCTACTGCTTCCTTCATCCAGGAGAGCATTCACTTTCACTTGTCTTCCTCCACTGGCCAGATACACAGGAACGGTCTGTAGGGTCACGAACTCTGAAGGAACAGTGAGTTTCATTATAGTCGTCGTCATATGGGTCCTCTCATTTGTCTCTCCTTCTTCAGCTGATCCACTTACAGATGTGGGCGCCAGGTCTGACCCGGCTGTGGAATCATTCTGAGGGGTCTTGACTTCAGCTCGATCCTCATGAAGCATTCGATGATGATATGATCTGCATCCATTTAGTCCACACACTCTGCTCCTAAAACACTCTTCACCTCTATGACCATCTGCTAGACAACGAAAGTGTAATTTGTATCCTTTGGCTACTTCCCATCGTTTTTGGCACTGTCATTCTTTTAAAGCTCTCACAAGACCAAATTCCATGTTGCCCATTGCACACCTTACATGCCTGACTTGGTTTCTTCTTATCAAGAAGGGAATCTCTAGTTACAAAAGATGATCCTGCTGTGGGGCTATTCCTCTCCTTCTTAGGGGATTCTTTGAGAACACCACTTATAGTCTCTGAAGCTGTGGTCAGGAATTCCGATTCTCTGTCAATAAACTCTCTCAATGTGCTCACATTCTCTGTTCGATGGTTGTCGCTAACCCACTGCTTGTACTTAGACAAAAGCTCTTTATTAAATTTCTTCTGTAAAGTGATGTACAATGATCCATTTCCCAGCTCTGCTTCCTGGTTAGCATCCTTCAAGTTCACAACAATACCATCAAGCAGCTCTGAAAACTTCTCCAGGTCTCTCTCATTACCTTCTCTCACGGTTTTAAAGGCATTCAGCTCTTCAAGTCTAAGTGTCAGGGCCCTTTGTTTTCCTCCATACTTTCATTCTAGACGGGACTTGGCCGCTTCATACGCTGCTGCTGAGTGTCCCAGGTTCTCAATGACTCTTAGAGGTTCACCCTGAAGGCATTCCCGCAATCGTAAAAGCTTGTACTCTGGTGAAGCTCCAGTACGGTCCACACAGGAATAAAATGCTGCTTTCCAAGCTTCATAATTCTTCTTTTGACCAAAAAACTTGGGAACACTTACTCTTTTTAGCGGAGCTTCAGCGAAGCACCATACTTAAGAAAAATTGGTAACTCATCAAGCCGAGAAAATTTGGTTATGACGTCAGCGTACAAGCAATCGAACGCCGTCTGTACAGACTCTCGGGGAGGAGGAGGGGTGTCTCGAGGTAAGCCTCACGGGAGATCTAAGGAATGCCATCTTTTCTCGGCAGGTTTAATTTGTCAGAAAAAAAACACTCATTTGTATTTGTTACCTCAACAATCGATCGGGGACGTTGATCTAACGTTGAAGATAGATTGAGTTTATCTTAGGCAAACGTGGCGAAGAAGATTGGGAAAGAGCAGCACAGCAGGGCTAGAAAGAGGGCTAGAAAAGCTTAGTACTGAACAATGTGGTGAATCTTGAATCGAGTCAGTGCTAGAGGAAGGAGATGAAATAATACCGAACAATGCCATCAGGCAGGGCAAGTGCGGGCTTTAGGAAAGAACTGAAATACCAGGAAAATTGACTCAAAAGACTACAGAACTTGGCGTGTCGAGATATGATGTGCAGCCATGCAAGAAAAGTCACATGATTTCATGAGGTGATCAGCAAGAGAAATCAAACGTGTTTAGAGGAATTACAAAACTGTAAGCACAGTGGGAAAAAGTTGATTCGTTGATCTATCAAAAACATTTGTGCAGTTTAGTCGTCGCAACTTTTGCTGGAGGTTCTTCGGAGAGGATTCACACTGAGGTGAACTGCCAAATTGTGGTAAGCGACTTTGTTTACATCAAAACTTTTTCGTTTTCCATTAAAATCATCCAGTTGCTTCAGTGAGATAAGTTAATAAGTTAAGGTTATATCAATGAAAGGTGCCGGTTAAGTCTCCTTGATTTTCTGGTTTGGAACCATGCTGTGAGAGATTTGATAAATTTCAAAACCTAGAGTTGTTGTTGAATATAAATTTGTATAAGCTTAATTATTGTAAACAAATAGGTTTATAATAGTTTTCTGTCGTTTTTCGCCGTATACTGATAACCTCTTGACTAAAAGTAACAAAATTGTATTCGTAAATACTGTCTGGCGAGTTTTGAAGTTTTCTTTGTGTTAGCAGGGACAGCCGCTTCGTAGACTGCCATAATTTCTTCTTCTGTTTACTTTTGGAAGAAGGAAACCATTGCTTTGCTTTTGACGCTCGTAAGCGTAATATGTTGTCATGAATACTGCGTTTAGAAATTATGGAGACTTCCTCGTTTTGTTTGCTCGATTTGTTGGGTTTGGTGAAATGCCCGTCTGAATTTCTTTTAAGGTTCTTGTTAAAAGACTGGTAAAACTTTGGCCGTAAAAATAACTGCAAATTAAGCCGTCGGCAATAATAATGTTCGAATTAAGCTTATGCTTTATCACCAATAATTACTAGACTCGAACACCGCAAGGCTTTGAGATTTTGGACGTTTTCCGGCTTCTAAATGCAATTCTGGGCTTTAACTGGAATAACAATGAATCTTAACCGAATTTTCAGCAACATTTCTTC